>KZ825978.1:0-81845 GCA_003184645.1 Aspergillus ellipticus CBS 707.79
CCTCCTCCTCCTCCTCCTCCTCCTCCTCCTACTCCTCCTGGCTGGCCCTAGAGGTCGATTTAAAGTCGGTTAAAGGGCCAGGATGGCATGGGGTTGCAGACCTGAGGGACAGCCTCGTTCCCTCCGATTAGGCTAATGTGGTTGTTGATCGGCCTAATCGGGTAAACTTCCGGCCTCGATGGGTGTTAGTGCCTCAGGCAGCCAGGCGTGGGATGGGATGCCGCCTCAGGTCTCTGGTCTGCCAGGGCTCTGATAAACGATAACCAAGTCCTCTGAGTGCATTAAGCCATGTTCATATTTCCTCATCGGCGCATTCTTGTCGAAGTGCTAGCAAATCACAGTCACACAAGCAAAAGCAGCTGGGTCCGCACCAGTGATCGAAGGGTGGTATCATAATTCATAAGATCCCCCTCCCCAGCCATGCAGGGGTATACCATACCTGGAGCCGTTGGATGGGGCGTGGAGAGATATGCACGATGCGGCATCCCTCAGTCTGTATTGAAGTTGACTCGGAATGACTCATCCCCATGAAGAACAAATGGGAGTGAGGCTACGAGATCCCCGATCCATGGCCGTTGGGCCTGGGCCAAGCTCGCTCGAGTGTAGTCGATCCCACGGAGCTTCGGAGCCGTCGCAGCTCTTGAACCTCCGAGCAGTCTACCGCACCTTACCTTGGGCAAGGAGGGAGGATATACGGATACGGGGGACTCCCGGTAAAGTACGCCGTCACGGCGGGCCTGTGGTGGGATACGGTAATGACGAGACGGAGATACGGGGCGGTATCGATCTTTCGGAGGAATGTTCCATGGAGTTAAGACGGAGAACACAGACCGCGCTTACAGATGGAAACCTCGGGTCGGCCTCAGCGGAGAGCGTTGGCTTCCGTGCCGAGTCAGTGTGGCCCCGTCCGCTGAATCAGCGCGCTGATTCAGATTCAGATTCAGATTCCAATTCCAGAGTTGAGTTCGAACTGCTGTTCCATCCAGAGTAGTCAGTGCCCTTGGCGATTATTGGCAGTTGGCACGGGTTCATCCCGATGGGATTCCTCTGCCCTGCTCCACGGAATAATCTCCCACGGTCCTTCCTAGGTACCTCCCAAGTGCCTACCTTACCTTACACCTTACCCTAGGTAGGTAGGGGTCCAACCCTGTACACTGTACACAGGTACCTAGTACTACTCCGTACTTACTTGGGCCAGATCTCACCTCGTACCGCGTACCATCCGTACTCCGGATATACGAACGGGCCCGGGGCAGGGAGCCCTACTTATGTATGAATGTACCTAGTTATGCGATCGGTGCTTTGCTTCTTGTGATGATTGTGAACCCTCCCACTTTCCTTCGGGCCCCCCTCCCACCCCTCCCATTCAAGTGTTGTTGAAGTAGGCACGGAGTAAGTAGTACTACTATTTCCGTACTATCGGTTAGGCCGTCCATCTCGTACCACACTTGCATTGGCAACTTGGCGCGAATCCACATGACATGGGAAATTATACTTAGAGCAACCCTTTAACAGAGCAATAAATCTCTCATTGCTGCCCGCCGCCCGCTGCCCGCTGCCGCTGCTTCGGCACTCGGCATGACAGTATCGTGCTATAATTGTAAAGGGGGGGGGCGGGAGAGGAAGAGAGCTCTGAGAGGGGGGGGGGGGGAAGGGAGAGGATTACCAACCTCTGAGCGATAATAATATGACTGAGGTCAATCGTAATCAGATCCCTGACATGGCTGCTAAATTCCGGGGCCAAAGCAGTAAACTCCGACGAGAAGCACTGTTTCGCGTGGTCTGGTGACCAGCCGTCAAAAGGTCGAGAATGGGCCTTGTTGAATTCATATTGAGGTCAGGATTATAAATCAGTCGACTGGTGGGCTCAGGGTTCAAGTTCTCGTTGTCAACCACCACCACCACTACCCATTACCACACGCTGATGTCGGCGCTGCATGCAGATGTTCTGGGGAAAACATGGTGACCCTAACAAGTGACTAATTGGCCCTTCTTATGCTTTTGTCATGTAGCTAGACAAAACTACTAGTTACTTGCCGTGCTGGTCATTCCCTTTCTGAGGGCTAACTAGTAACTACTCCCCTAGTCCCCCCAATGATTGTCCCTTGCCAGAAGTGCATTGCTGGAGGCCCGACACCAACAGTCAAATGCCGGCAGGTAAACCGATCATTACGTGACCCGGCAGCCGATGCCAATAGTAGTAGTCGCCTGGCCAGGAGAGACAGGTGGATGCCACCCAATGGGGAAGAAAGACGCTGCCAGGCTGAGGCAGGACGGTTCGAGAACAAAAAAGGGGAGCATGTAAAAAAAAAAAGGAAGCCCCCCCAAATCCAAATCAAAGACTGTACAGTGAAAAAAAAAAAAAAAAAAAAAAGGAAAGAAACCGCACGTGGATATTACCTACTACTGCTACTACAGAGCACCACTACTACTACTGTGACTATAGTGTACTCCATACCGCGATTCCTCCGTAATCCGGAGGGGAAATCAAGGTTCAGGCCCATCGCAACAGCGGTGATCGAACTCCGATGGAGACTGTCGTCGGGGAGGTCGGCTGCTATGCGTAGTAGTGCTTACACAGGACCAATTTAATTTTGAGATGGAGAAAAAAGGGTGTAACAAAAAAACAACCCCCCCCCCAAAAAAACCGAGCTCTGGGCCTCCTCTTGTGGCAGACCCAATGTGAAAAGGCTCTGGGCTGGCTCCGTCGTATCGAGGGTGGAGACAGTAGTTAGTTGGACCCTCTTCGTTTATTCCATGGGGATGGAACCAAACCCGGCGTGGAAATGCTCGCGAGTAGTCGCCGACCACCGAGACCACCGAGACCACCGCGCACTCGCAGGGCCAAAAAGCCTCTTTGGGCTCCCCTCCCCTGGCCTTGACTCCTCGTCGTCCCCTCTGCTGCTGCGGCTGCTCTCCCCTCTTCGTCGTCACCTGGCTGGGACGGAGCACCCCCAAGCCGGAGGGTTCTGCGCAGTAGGGTTCACTCGACGTGTCACGATCTGGCTCGTATCCCCATCGGGGGCACTCGTGAGTGGCCCAGCAAAGCAGCGCCAGATGGGGGCGGAGATAAGGGAGGCTGTCATCGGGCTTTATCCTTCATGACGTCCTCCACCGCCGGATTAGTCACCCTGGAGGACGTCATCTTCGTCAGGTTCCTGGACTCGGCAGTCGGGCTCCGGCCGCCGGTTGGCAGGCCCAAGTTCGGGCGCAGCTCGGCCGTCCCACATCTAGTACTTAGTGGTAGTAGTGGCAGTAGCTAGGTAGTAGGTAGTATGTAAAAAGTCTTGATATATTCCACCGTCCGATGGATGGCTACCATCAAACACCTGAATCAGTACGGAGGAACCAACCTTGTAGATTACCCCAATAGAAGAAGAGAGAGAGAGAAAAGAAAAGACAAGAAAAAAAACCTCCCTCCTCGCCAGAAACGTATAGCCCGTCCAATGTTTTGTAGAAACTCCAACCCCAAAAACACCATGGCGCCTTCGTCGTCAAAAAAAGCGAGGACAAAAAAAAAAAGCATATACACCTCCCCACCAAGCGAATGTGATACCAGTCACTCACAAGAAACCATCACTATACAGCCTGCCAGCTGACCCCCTCCGAGGAGGCGGGTGGAGCTGCCCAGGGGGGGGGGGGGGGGGAATCAAAATAGATTTGATGCCGAGAAGATAAAAAGGTTAGATCCAAGCATGTTTACTATACATGTGGCACGTCGTACGGCGTATGCAAGGAATGTCGGACAAAGGAAAGACATTAACGGTGCGGACATTCGACGATTCGAATGCCAATGGATCGTTCAAGTCGACGCGATTTCCGGCGCGTTCGCATTGAGGAACTGATTGATATCCTCGTAATCACCCTTCGTGTCCATGTAGGACGAGGACGATAGCATACAGCTCATGGGGATCTGGCGGTTGAACATGGGCGAGGGAACTTGGTCATCGAAAGCCAGATTCGTATAATCGGGGGCGCCCATTAGGTCCATATCGTCGAAAGAGCCAAAGTTGTTACCGGGCCATTGTTGCGGAGCCTGCAGGGCGAGCGGGTTCACCACCCCCTGCATGGACATGGGCGCAACGAAGCCGGGATTCGTCGGTGCCATCTGAGGCTCGGATTTGATGGCGGGCCCTTGCGCTCGAGACGGCGTGCCGAAGCTTGACGGCGTATGTGGCATGGGCCGGGCAAACGGGTCTGAAAAGCGGGAGGCGATGACGGGGGACTGCGCACTCTCGGAGCTGCCGTCGGAGGATTCCTGGCGCTGCATATGGCCGGCGTTCTGCTTCCACAGTTCTTGCTGCATGGCCTCGGGGTTCTCCTCGAAGTGCTCGCCTCTGGTCTGGTCCAGAGCTCCTAACCGGGTGAGGAGGTCATGCGTGAGGGGGTGGCCGCTGGCCTCGCATTTCAACGGCTCGCCGGGCCAGCCCTCGCCCTCCATGGCGCGACGATATAGTTCCTGCAGCCCATAGACCAGCCATGTTTGTTGTTGTTCGAGCATCTCAACGTATCTGCGCCACAGCAGGGAACCGCGTTAGCAATGGATCCCCAACAGCAATATATAGCATAATATCAGAGCCAAGGTGTAAGCTCACCCCTTGGGGTACACTTTGTCGTGGGCCTTCTTCCTCTCGCCAAAGACACAGATGGCGTTGTCTGTCCTACACCGGCCACATGGATTGGCTCCGTCACACTGCACCGGGTCAGTGCATCAGAACAAGCTGATGCGTGAGCCATGGCTTGTGCTTACCTTGGATTTCTTCAGTCTACACCGATCGCATGCCTTACATACCCTCTTTCGAACATTGCCGTCCGAATGTGAGTGGTCTGATGTAGGTGATGATTGGCGTGCCGTCATTGTGCCGGCGTGAGGAATTTAAGAGGGCAGAGAACGTGAGGGACAAGCAATAAAAAGTAGTAGTAGGCAGGCAGGCAGGCAGGCAGAAAGAGCAGCGAAGAGCAGCGAAGAGTTGAATGATTAATGAATGCGACACTCTGTCCCAATGGTTGACTTGGTAGGTTACTAGTAGCTGCCTTTTTGCTTTTTTTGCCTTTTTTCCTCTCAGGGCGCTTCTTCGAATGCGGTGTTGCAATGGTCCGGGATCGACAATACGTAAGGTTGGCTGATGATATAAACGAGGCCGGGACGGTAAAGGTAAAGAAGGTAGAGTTCGGGACCCAGAACCAATGCGAGGCCTTGATCGAGGCAGTCGGGGAGCAATGAGTAAGAAGGATCAGGTTGGACGGACCCAAGGACTGGAGACTAGGGTTGCAGTGGTCCCGAGGGAAGGGTGGGCAGGATGGCGAGGGCGATGTATAGGCCTGCTGGGGAGGAGGAGGAGGAGGAGGAGGAGGAGGAGGAGGAATACTAGGTGTAGTAGTAATAGCAGGAGTATTAAGAAGAGGCAGGCATGCCCAGATGGAGGAGGACCGAAGCTTTTTAACTAGAATGGAGTGGACGACGTAAAGTCTGGATGATGATTATTTATCTGAATTAGTCTAGTCCCTGCGGTTTTATTTAATCGGAATAATAATCAGAATAAAATAATAATAGTACCTCCTCCTTTCCGTAAGGTTGGCGAGGTGTCCAGCCCTGACGGAGGTTGGACGCCGTCTTACCCTTGGGAATTGGCATGGATTACTGACGCAGTCCACCTGGAGCACCACAATGGATCGGGCCCGTCACGTTAGGTTACAGGTTTCCTGTACACCCGGTGGGGCTCCCCCCGTATCCGTACGATCGAACGGTACGGCGATGATGGAAGGCAGGTACGGGATTACCACCGGGCACCTGCTGGTGCCTGGCCGGCGGGAAAACATTCTGCGCGCAACGCAAATCATTCCAAGGCAGCCCCCGTGGTCGAGTCCCAAGATCGTGAGGCGCACCCGGGCATCCTTACATCCTCCCGATCTACCAACCTACCTAAGTAAGTAGTAGATGGCTGCACAATAGAGAATGAATAGACGGGGGATGGTACAAGGTACCTTTAGTTTAGGTAGGTAGAAGGCAGGTAAGGTACCTTTACAGTACAGACTTGCCATACAGTGTAACTATACGTCATGACCGGGCAATACCTGGGAGAACCCCGGTCTGTCAGGTGTATCTTACCTGATCCCCTCGAGTGGACGGATAACGGAAGTAGACAGGCAGGCTGGAACGGGAACTGGAGCTCGAACTCGAACTGGCAGCATGCTCCAGGCACTCTGCTGACTGCCTGAATCGGCGTCGGAATCTGCTAGGCTCGGACCTCGGAGGTGCCAACTTCCTGCTTCGGATCTGTCGCGGGTTTTGCCAAATTTCCTCATTCGGCTTGATTACCTGACCCTCCTCTCTGTTCTTTTTTTTTTTTTTTTTTTTTTTTTTCTCCCCCCCCCTTCTTGTTTCGTTTCTTACTAAACAAACCTTGTTCTGTTCTTTTTTCTTCTTTTCTTTCCACCGGAGGGTCTTACCCTTTTCCCAGTGAGTCAATAACCTTCTGTGGAGTCGGATTGAAATCCGCTCATCTCGAGCCGTATATCCGATCGAAGGACAAGACCGTGGGGAGGCAAGTACGTAAGTACTTCCGTCCGTACTCCGTTCTTTGTATCCGTATCTCCAACCAGGTGTACCACTACCATGTCAGACAGATACTTAGATACCTGGTCGGTCGGTGGCTAGGTGCGGTACTACTGTGTAGTAGTAGGTACGGGGTATTCCCGTAGTGGAAAAGACCTTTGGAGGAGGAATACGTGGTCGTCACCAGGAGCTACCTAGGAGTACCTAGGAGCTAAGAGTGAAAAGGGCAACTACGATGCTACTAGGCAAATGGACTGGGGATCTGGTCAGCCTTGTCAACCCTGGGCATGGAACAATGGAGGCCAATGAATGATGAATCCTCCAATATCACCCATCACCCATCTCCCACCTCCCAGCTGATCGGACGGAGTATCAAATTGACAGCACGGAATAATTACCGCATGCACTATGACATTTCGCTCCTGCATAGACCGGCATTACGGCACAACCGCAGGGCCTGGGTCGGTTTCCACTTTTCCCTCCCATCGTCTTTTCGGCAAAGCCATGCCGAATGGGCGGGAGTTTCGAGGGTGGAAACCGGTCACTGGTAAGTGGTAAGTGTAACAGGGTTGAAGAATACGGATTGCTGTTTGAGACTCCGAGCAGAGGGAGGGATGGATATTACCTGACCGGGTCATCATCGTGGATGTCGAATCGGCGCCCGCAGAAGGGCCTATCCCGCCCGAGAGCACTATCGCCAACCTCACTAGCCTCTCCGGGACCTGTTGATCACGAGCCGTGGCCGTTGGTGTCGTTCTTCTGGGAAGCTTAAACGGCAGTCCGGCTCGTTGGTAGTTAGTTCGTAGGCCGTGGTCCGTGGTCCGTAGTAGATACTAGATAGAGTCCAGAAGGAGTATGTAATATGTACAGGTGAAGCTGAGAAATCCCGAGTCCCAGCCGATCCAATGGATGGGTTGGGTCAGGCTATCCCTTGACTGGTTGGAGATCTGCTGGAGAATACGACTCCTACTACTGGTACAATGTACGATGTACAATGTCATGTGCAGAGTACACAGTAGATATCTAGCCCCGGCAATCCTTTGCTTGCTGCGAGAGAACACTGCACCCTCGTTCCATGCGAGGCTAAACGGGATGCGGTGCCGTTTGAGTCCATGACGTTGACATGCCTCGGAGGGACCATGCCACTGCCCGGCCGCCGTCACCATTCGACCGTGCCCCTGTCCCTCTCTCCCTCTCTCCCTCTCTTCCCTTTCGACTGGGAACCGGATTTGGCCCAGTCGGTTACAAGCTCGTGTAAAAAAGCCCCTCGTAGCCGTTCCCATCCACGGTGCAATGCCAGCCTGTTTCCCCCCCTTCCCTCCCTCTCCTCTCCCCTCTCCGCCGAACTGGGCCGGTAGTGCCAATGGCTCAGGGATTGACTTCATGCTGGCGCCATGGCGTTGGGTCTCAGTGGAAGATTAGGTTTGCGGTCAGCGATCAATGACCTTGGAACTAGACTATGTATCTTTGCATGCCGATCCATGCCCGGTTCTACTATACCCTCCTTCCTGCATCAATGGGCCGACGGTCGTCGCCACTGGTCGCCAATTTGCCGAAGCGACGATGCGAACAGGAACATCGAGTGCCCTGATAGTCTCGGGAGTCAATCAATGGTTGTAGAGCTATCTGTTCGGTTGTCCAAGGCGCTGAAGCCGATAACCGATCGCAGGGACGTGCTGTACCCTAGGTCTAGACCATCCGGCCGTGGGAAGACCGCCAGCATCGCGTCATCCCGCGTCTTTCTACCAGAAATGACCCCACCACCACGGACATGGATGCTTTCAGCATCACACCCGTCGGGACGCATCTAGCCCGCAATGATTCATCTCAGACTGGGTGCTGTGAGGCGCTGATAAGATACTAGTAGGTGCGGCGTGCTCTCCCTAACAAGGAACTAGACACGTTGGCCCCGCAAAAGAAAGACTCGAGCTTGCTGATGACCTCATTATCATTTGTCAACGGATAACATTGCCGTAACGATCATCCTATCTTCATCATGTGACGACCCAAATCATTCGACCTTTCTCCCGACGGATATCAGATGAAAAGAAGTGAAGATCGGTTCGGGGGATAAGTAACCAGACAGAGCATATTGTGAAGCAATAATGGGGAAACAGGTTTATGCAATGGAAGTCGGTGTGGTAAGTATACAATTGGGGGGGTATATGTGAGATGCTGATATGAATGGGCAAGGACAGGCGCGATGGGGAGAGTCTCGTGGCCTAGCAACACCGCATACGCCTCCATATGCTTGGCATTGTAGGTGCTGGAAATTTTTCTTGCCCTGGTAGTGGCGCGTCCGGTTTAAGATTGTCCGTCTGGTCTTGACCCTGACGGGCCCGCTTCCCTCCCTTGAAGAATCCATGGAAGCCGCTCTGCCGTTTGGGCGTGGGCTTCGGCGGCGTTTCTATGGTTTCCTTGTTGATATCCACCTTGGTAGGAGCTTTCGCGGCTGGGGACGATACTCCGGCCTGGGCGGGAGGAACTGCTGGATAATTCTTCTGGTAGTGTGTACGGCGGGCCTCCACGACCCGACGGACTAGCACTATGAGAGAGTTAGTCCTGGCGGCTCTGTACGCCTGATTCTATACCACTGGAGAGGGCCTTACGGGCAAATGTTTCCTCGATGTTGACCATCTCCCTTGCGCTGGTTTCCATGAACCCACAGCCATGTTTTCGGGCATATTCCAACCCTTCTCGCGCACCAATGACCCGGCTTTCCTTCAGATCGCACTTGTTCCCTGCCACAATCTTGACCGGAGGTGGCATCCCGACATCCAGGCCCTCTGCGCTCGCCCCCAGCTCTCTCTTCAGACGGTCGTGATCCTCCGCGCGCTGTTCGGTTTCCATCTCGATCATCTCCATGAAACAGTCCAATGCCCCCAGGCTGGACTGGCTAGTGATGTCGTAGACGAGCAGAAACGCGTCTGATTTGAGGTTGGAAGCTGTCCATAGCCCGCGATACTCCTCCTGGCCGGCAGTGTCGGTGATCGATAAGAAATAGGGCGAACCATCGATCACGCGTGTTACTGAATACGAATCCTCTGGAGTTGCGCCATGGGGGCAGACATTAGCGGCTTGGGGCGTGTAGAGGTCAAGAGTAGATGGGGTTCGGGGGGGAGTACCGATCGTAGGATCATATCTGTCACATGGCTCCTGGTTAGTCTGGGTTCCCGCAAGATGTCTCCCCCAACGCATTGCCTGGTGCTGATCGATGACTTACTCATGGATCCATTGGCTGCGCACCAGCCGTAGGGTGATGGACGATTTGCCTATGGAAGCATCCGACCATCAGTACCTTCCCAAAGGTAGCCCCGCATTCCACCCGCCGGGGATGACGACAGAATGGCAGCGGCCTCGATGAGAAGAGGTTGCACAACATACCGCATCCACCGTCTCCGCATATTGTGATGGAGATCTTGTCTGGCGAGTCTGCCATTGCGTGTTGCGCCGTGTGTGGTGGGAGGGATGCGCGCAGCCGGCCGTTGATCACCAGGAAAAGGTGTGCTGTAGTTAACGAAGGACTGGGGTGGGAAGTATGTGGGTTGAAAGATCAACTGAGCGAGGTTTGTGTAACGAGCGTGGGGGAGAAAAAAGAATTAAACGAAGCTGGACTGCCTTTCCCGAATGAATGTAGGGGAACCCTTCCTTTGAACCGAGAGGGGCACGCCGAAGGGAAGGAAGAGACAGAGTGGCCCAAACGAAGGAAAAACGAGGGATTGGGTCTCAGTCTCGAAGATAAATGAGAAGAAATTAATCAAATGAACCAAATCGCCTCTGGACCATCGCATGGGAGTAAGGGGGATTGAGGGATTCAAAAGCCTAGCAATCTCAAACGCTGATGGAGCGACGCGCTGCCCCTTGGGGCAAAAGCGGTGATTGGGGTGGGCGATCGCTGGGAATTGGGATGTCATTGGAGCTGATTGATAAGGAACTGAAGGACCTAGTAGGGGGAGCCGAAGGGCGGCCGGCCTGGCGGGTCAACCGACTTCAGTCCATGAGGGAGGGGAGTGATGAAGATGCCATGGCGGATTGTGGATCGTGGATCGTGGATCGAGGGGGGGGGGTAAATGGTGGTGGATGTATATAGTAGTCCGTAAGTAGTAGTCAGTATACACTACAGAGTAGTTACGGGCCTGAAGAACGGGGCCCTCAGGCACCTCCGGGGTCCCTGCTTCCTCCGAGAGGGCGTTCTCCGTTCTCTGGCATAGTACGGAGTATACTTAGGTACGTTCCTCCGTAGTCCGTCCGTACCACATTTTTTTCCCCTTTCGAGGTCCCACCCCCGCAGCGATGGTCGCGACCGAGTGCAAATCCCTTCTGGAAGTACGACCGTATATCTCTACCATGTACGATGTACGGAGTACTAGTAGTCCTTACTTATCTCGCATCGACGAGATCGATCACACAGCCTGGTTGACACATCAGCCCGGAATCATTTGGCGATCCGCCCGTGATTGGCCCGCCCCGCCCAACCCGCCCGCCTGCACGGAGGCCGCCCAATCAGCACCCGCCCGGGGCTGCCCATTTGCCTCCTCCGGCTTCAGGCCGAGCGAACGTCAACTTTCTGGCACTTCTTCGTCGGCCCTGTGCTCGCTGTATCGCCCGCGATATCATGCATCACCCATCATTTCTTTTTTCCCTTCTTTCTTTTGCCCCCCTGGACTAGTGCCACAGCACCTCCCGCCATGATATAGTGCTGCCCGGCCCTATGCTCTTCCCTCCGACTGAAACTCGACTCGACTGACTGACACAACTAAACTTATATTAAGCCCGGCATGGGTTGAGCCAACCCCGACTAGCTGAATCGTCGTCGTTCCACCTTTCAATTTCCCTCGCGACTGCTCCGTTTCCCCTCCTCTCTCCTCCCCCCCAATCCCCAAGCCATCTCAGCTCCCCGCCCCAGAACCACCTCGCGTCTATCCATCCATCCATCTCTCCTCCGCCCCCCGAGCATTGACGCCGAGTTCCCCCTCTCCCCCGAACCAGTGCATGGGCGCCTCCCTGCGTGGTCTGGTTTGTTTGTCTCTCTTGCGTGGTTGCCCACCGCCTCTTCCCGCGGCCTCGATGCGTCTTCCTCATTGGCCTGCCGCCTCATCTCCAATCGATCGGACCTGAATCGTCGGGTGGTCGACCACGCGATGGAAGGCTTCGACGATGCCTTCTACCAGGCACACTATCCAGTGCCGGATCGTCAACTGGGGAACCCCGCATACTCCAATGCCCACCATGCTCCCCCGTTGATGGCCTATCCCGGTTCCGAGCACATCCACCCCGGGACCTTTCCCTACCCGTCCCACGGCCAGGATATGCTGGTCGGCGGTGCGCCCGGTGCTCTCCCATCTCACCCAGATGAGTTTGCCATGCAGGCCCAAGGCCATCACGGCCATCACCCGCCTCAGCGATCTGCCAGCATCGCCTCCCGGGTCGCCCATCCTATGCACGCCTACGATGCGTTATCTGCCTCCGCGCATTCCATCCCATTTCCGTATGACGCCGCCGCCTTTGGATCCTCCGCGGGACCGTTGGACCCGAGCCTGCAACAGCATACGGGGTCCCAGCATGCTCACTTCTCGCAGACCATTCCTCTGGACCCCAACGTAGCTTACTCGGTCGCACAAGCTCAGGAGTCGGTAACAAACACCTACTGGGGTCAGCAGACCACCCATGGGGTGAGCACCCAGGCGCAAGCCGGAGGCCCAGTATCCCAGCCAGCTGGCGACTTCTCGCACGTCCCCGGGCCTCCGCGAGATCAGCCGCTGCCGCAAAGCCAGCCCCAGGAGTTCCCGTCATATACACAGTCGGCAAACACGACCGTTCCCCATCGATTCATCCAACCGAAGAGGCCGTCGCCGGCGAAGGGTGGGTCTTCCTCCTATCTAAATTGAAACTGTCCGGAAGACTGATATGGATGGCTCCGTCCAAAAGCTTCGTTCCCGCCCCAGGCAAAGGTGGAACCCGGAAATGATACACCGTTGGCCAGTATTTATTCGACTAGTGGATTCGATATCATGGGGGTTCTGGTAAGTTGATCGCTGGTCGACCGCTTCCATTCCCACGGCGATTGACGAGGGAAGAGCTACCCCCATACTTGAGTGCCCATGGCTGACCTCACTGTGTAGTCCCAAGTCGTATCCCGACCAGATCCCAAGATAAATATCGGCGCGGTCGATTTGTCATGTGCATTTGTGCTCTGTGACATCACCCAAGAGGACCAACCCATCGTCTACGTCTCCGAAGCATTTGAGCGACTTACAGGTTACACCAACGACGAAATTGTGGGACAGAACTGTCGTTTTCTCCAAGGGCCAGATGGGTTGGTCCAGAAGGGCATGCAGCGGAAGTTTGTCGATGATAATACGGCTTATCGCCTGCGGTCGACGATAGAGGAGCGAACGGAGATACAAGCCAGTATCATTAACTACCGGAAAGGCGGACAACCATTCGTCAACCTGATTACCATGATCCCCATCCGCTGGGGTGGAAATGACCATCGGTTTTACGTGGGGTTCCAGGTCGATCTGGTCGAGAAGCCCGATGCCGTGACCCGGAGAAACCCGAGTATGGTCGCTCCCTAATGAGATGTTTTGTTTTGTCACGTCACTAATCATGTTGCATCTAGATGGAACTTATATGATTAACTACCAACGCAGTCAGTTGCCTAATTATATGGTCCCCCCTCCTGACGCCTATCGGTCCAATCCGGATTTGGTCACCTTTTTTGCGCACGACCAAGTGTCGGCCGTCCTCGAGAGCTTGGGAGGCCCTGAGCCAACCTACCGGAGCTACCTGGACCGTGTCCTGGTGGAGAATATGGACGACGTCATTCATGTTGTGTCTTTCGAGGGCGAATTTCTCTATCTTTCTCCCTCATGCCGGAGGGTGCTGGAGTACGAACCGGTTGAACTTGTGGGGAAGGGATTGTCAACCGTCTGCCACCCTAGTGATATCGGCCCCGTCATCCGCGATCTACGAGCCTGCATCACCACCGAACCGGTCAGCGTGGTGTACCGAATCCGGAAGAAACACAGTGGATACATTTGGTTTGAGAGCCATGGGTCATGGCACATCACCGACCGTGGACGGCAGTATATGGTCTTGGTTGGCAGAACGCGTGCGGTCTACGGTCTGGACCAAATTGCAATAGTTGGACGCGGTGGGTTGGCGGAAAATGATGTGTGGGCCAAGCTCTCGATGTCAGGGATCATCCTGTTCATCTCCTCGAAAGCTCGGCCGGTTTTAGGTCGTGTGTCGGACGATCTGGTCGGGAAGAGCATACAAGATATGATGGGGGCCGACACCCGGCCCCAGGCCCTGGAGGCCCTGGAGACAGCTCGTTCTGGCCAAGAGGTTTCGTTCACGCACAAGATCCGTCACAAAAAGGGACATATGCTACCGGTGCAGACCACGCTATTGCCGGGGGATAGTAAAGAAGGGGAGCAGCCTTCTTTCCTGGTCGCGCAGTTGCACTTCCACAAGGCTCCAAGCGGCGGCCCCGAAGATCCCGCCTCTAGCTCGACAGATGCCCCAGTGGCTCCTTCCGGAAGTCGAGATATGATTCCAGTTGGCGGCCAGTCAGCAGTTGGCCTGTCCAGCGTGATTGGGTCCAGCCGGCTGCCGTCCGGCAATCAAGATACGACCTCGCTACGTGACCACAGCCTTTTCACGGAACTGGCCCCAACACGGGGCTCCAGCTGGCAGTTCGAGCTACGGGAGCTGGAAAAGCAGAACCGTAGCCTGGCGGATGAAGTGCAGCGATTGCTGACACGACGGAAGAAGCGCAAGCGGAAACAGAGCACCATCATGGTGGAAAAGAGCTGCGCGATGTGTCGGACAAAGAGCACACCGGAATGGCGCCGAGGGCCCAGCGGCAACCGGGACCTTTGCAACAGCTGTGGTTTGCGATGGGCAAAGCAAGTCCGGAACGCGGCACAGTCGACGGCGCGGGTCGGCGGTGCCTGATTGATGCTCGCCTGCCTCCCCCCCCCCCTGTTTCCCCGTTTTTCCCCCTTTCTTTTTTGGATAGCCACTTCCCCTAATTGATTGTGTACTTTGAGCCCTCATATCTTTGATGATATCTTCCCTGAAATTGCTTGTTTGGGATGGCGAAATGATGGACGGGGGAGCGGGTTAGAATGACGAGTCTCACGATGGAACGGATGAATGTGCAGTCATGCAGGCGCAGGGGGTCCGGGCAGCGGGAGTGATCTGAACTGGAGTTGACCTGTACAGTGTATACTAGAATAGCCGGCGAGGATGATGAGGCCTCCCGACTGACTTACTCGGGCAGCAGCAGCCGTGCCAAGCGAGGTGACGAGTCGAAATGATCCATAGTGTCTGGACTCTAGCTAATATACATACATATGCAGGCGCGTCTCCATTCGGGATGCGCAAGCTGGAATACACAGGGGACACTGCCGTGACCCTTCCCCCATCGGGACCATCCATCATATCGCGTCATACCCTCTCCCCTCTTTACTACCGACCATCACCGTACCCGAGATCTACTTGCTCTCGCGCGTGACTAGCCATTTCTCCAACCAGCGCCTCTCCTCGCGCTCCGCCTCCCACCCGTCTCTGCCCTCCGTCAGACCAACCCCGATCCCGCCGCGTTCCTCCACCGCAATGCGCACCTCTGACGCCCCCATCCCCGAGACACCCCCGCAGGAGCGGATCAAGCCATCGTCTAGATCCAGATACTCCGCATACCGGCTCAACCGGGGGCGATAGATGAGTTCCACCAACCAGGTCGGGCGCGTATGAGTCTTAGCCAGGCCCAAGGCGGCACAAGCACGCAGGACGGCCGGGCCATCAGCCTGGAGGATCCACTCCGGGTTGGCCATCCGACGCAACGCGCTCATCTCCGCGTCAGACCCGACCGTGGGCGCGGTGACGCTGCCGACAGGCACCAGGGCATCACGCTTGCGAACCGACCGCTTGATGCGTTCCTTCTCCAATTGGCGGGGCACGCGACAGGTCAAGGGGGTGACGGCATTACCCAGGGCCAGCACGGCCAGGGGGGTCATCTCGCCACAGACAATGAGGATCAGGCCGAAGGGGATCATGCGGTGGATATCGTACGCGGAGCGACGAAGCAACTGGAACTGCGAGCGACTGAGCTCAGTGGAGTGAAGCGATTTGCGAAAGGCCGCGGCATGGCGGGCGGCGGGAGGGGGGGAGCTAGGGAGGTAGACTGGTAGACCTAGGGAGCGGCGGATGGGGAGTGCGGCGCGGTAGTTGTGGTAGACGTTTTTCAGCCCCGTCTTGTAGAAGGTCAGGTAGGCGCGGCCGACGGCGATGTAGCGTTTTAATTTGGACGCTGGGGGCGCGGCTTTGGGGAGCGCTGCGGGGAGGTTGAGGTCGGCTGGCCGTGTACTTGCAGGCGGATTGATGTCGTGGGCTAGTGAGGTCGTGGAAGTCGTGGAGGTGGAGGGAGTGCCGGTGGGCTGCGCGGAGGAGGATGGGCGGATGTGTGATTTGGAGGAATGGGTGGAGTATGGATGTGAGAGGGAGAAGCGGAGGTGGTGATGCTGATGGGCGAGGAAAACAGACGCGACGACGGTGAGGGTGGGAGGGGGCGGACGGAGGAGGGCCCGATGAGGGCAGAGGGTGGACGGCATGGCGCCGGAGGGGAGAAGAAGAGGGGAAGTTAGGAGGGGGGAGTTCAATTGATGCGGAGATGAGAGAGAAAGAATGAAGGCGAAGGGCGAAGGCGACAGGCGACGGCGAAGATGACGGCGAACGTGCGGTCAGGCACCCAGGCATTCAGGCATTAAGGTTCTCAGGCATACATTAGCAAGGCACCAAGGCAATAATGTATTCCAGGCAGTAAGGTATCCGGGTATCCAGGTATCCAGGTATCCAGGCACACCGATTATGGACTCAGGCGTCGAGGGACTGTCGTTCTTCTCGCCGGTCTTTCTTCAATCTTCCTCCTCCAGCCCCCCTTGGGTCTTCATTCTATCTCACCATGCCAAAGCAAGATGAATCCTTTATTGCAGGGGTTGCATCAATCCGGAATAGCGCTGATACGTGTCTCCATCCGTCCAATGCCAGGTCGAAATATAAGTAAGCCCTACTGATAAGCCCCAAATCTATTTAAACCCAGCCCGGCCCCGGCGATTCCTGGCTGACAGTCCACAGATCTTCCCAGGGTGCACCAACTCGAGACCAGTTGTTGACCATCGTTTCAAGAAAAAAAAAGACACCAAGCCATATTGATCGAGATCTCGACGCCCTTTATCAGTCCTAGACAACAGAACAGAATGTCAGCCCAAGTGACTGATGCGCACGGCTCTGCGATGACCGCAGAGCCCAACTTACACTCACGGTTGGTGATGGCTTCTCCTACTTTCCCTGAAGCCAACAATACTGATGATGCTGGTGCCTTATTTTCTTCGGTGGAAACAGACCATCAATCTGTCCTGCCTTCCAAGAAACAGCTCCCTGTTGATCCAGAAGTGTCCTCGGCTCTGACCGACTCGGACGATGGTCGAATTGCTACGGAAGATGAAGTCCGCGATCTTCTCCATGTGGTCGACCAGGTCCCCGTCCGACTCTGGATCTCCTGCCTCGCAGGTATCTTGGAACGCTTTGTGTGGTATGGGGCGACAGCCCCTCTGCGTAAGTCCCCCTCTCCATGATGCCCAAAAATAATTTGTTCGCTGACCATCCCCAGAGAATTACCTACAAAATTCCCCTGGTGGCGAGGTCCCCGGTGCCTTGGGTCTCGGCGAAGCGACCGCATCCAACATTATAAATGCGTTGACGATTGTCTCGTATCTAGTCCCCGTCCCGGCTGCCATTGTCACTGATAGCTGGCTTGGCCGCTACAAGACGATGCTGTACTCTGCTATGTACAGTTCTCTCATTTACCCTCTCCCCTCTCTCTCCCCTCTATGTTGTTCACCATGACTGACAGGGTAATAGCATCGAAGCCCTCGGGGCAACACTTTTATTCGCAACATCGATTCCAGCTGCTATCCACAGCGGGGCCGCTCTAGGCGGAATGGTTTCCGGGTGTGCTCTTCTGGCGGTGGGATCCGGATCATTCAAGACCGCCGTGGTTCCATTTATTGGTGAGTGATGAGCTCCTTCGACTTCCCTTCTGCTAGACTGACTTCTCTAGCCGATCAATACGAGGAGACCGAGTTCCGAATCCGAACCCGGAAGACGGGAGAAAAGGTCGTCTCCAGCCGTGAATTGACGATCACATACATCTACAACACATACTACTTGTCAGTGGCCCTCGTCATTGGATTTTATAGAGGCTTACTCGATATCATAGTGCCGTGAATGTAGCTTGCTTCATCGCAGATTGCACGCCGCTTCTGGAAAGATATGTCGATTTCTGGCTGGCCTACCTGATCCCATGCTGCATGATGTGGTTGGCGTTGGCTCCGGTCCTTCTGGGAAGATCTTACTATAGTGAGTTTACCCCCGCCCGTACAGCCGTCATTAATCGGTTGTTAACAAGAGATCTAGTTCGGTCATCGCCTACCAACAACATCATGCCACAAGTGGCTGCTGCCTTGCGGGAGGGCGTTGCAGGGGGGTTCAAGATGGATGCCGCAAGGCCAGAGGTCCAGCTTGCAAAACATGGCCGACAAGTACCTTGGAATGACTCTTTCATTGAGGATATCCAGAGAAGTCTGCTAACTTGTCGTGTTCTGTGAGTTCATGGTTGTCCCTGCCAGATCTTTTAGACTAACAATAATGCAGATTGCTTTTCCCCATCCACTGGCTCTGCTTTAACCAGACGTTCAACAACCTGATCTCCCAGGCCGGGCAGATGAAAACGTACGGAATCCCCAACGACATGATGAAGATTACCGGGGCACTCGCGGGCGCCATTGTCACTCCAATCATCCAGAATGGGCTGTATCCGTTCCTGACCCGGCACCGCATCCGGTTTGGGCCCATTGCGCGGATGTCCGTTGGATTTCTCGTGCTGACGGGTTCTATGGTCTATACCACGGTGGTGCAGAAGCTCATCTACAGCACAGGGCCCTGTTACGACCGGCCCCTGGCATGCCCTGCAGCCCACGACCGCACCATCCCGAACCAGATCTCGGCCTTCCTGCAAGTGCCCATCTATTTCTTAGGGGCGCTGGCGGAGGTCTTCTGCATGACGACCGGAACGGAGTACGCCTACAGTCGGGCGCCCGATAGTATGAAGACCCTGGTCCAGGCGATCTGGCTCGCGACAGCAGGCATTGGAAGCTGCCTGGCGCTGGCCTTCACGCCGTTGACGAAAGACCCCCAGCTGGTAACTATGTATGCCCTTCTCACCGGGCTGCTGGGAGGCTCCACGGTGCTGCTGTGGGTATTGTTTAGGCATCTGGACAAGATCAAGGAGGAAAATAGGAATGAGGCGGGATCGAATTGATCAGTGGAAGAGAGTAGTGTCGGGGGGGGGGGGGGGGAGGTGATTGTATGCCAATCGGGAAGGCAGTGGGAAGTCTATATGCAAAGTATTCTTTACGGAATACGGTTGGAAAAGATTTTGGTCACGGTGTCAGTTCGTATAGGGGGCCCTCAAATGGGGTGTATATACTCCGTATACATACTACCTACCTCCAGGAATGAATTGTGTCTTCAAAACCCTTTTGTATTAATATTGGTAATCCGAATGAGTCAACGCTACTCTAATCTACCCAGCCCAGTCATACACCAACACTCCCCACTACTACTTAGTATACTAGTATATATAGTGACACAGTAGTAAGTACCTACATCTCGCCCCAACCATCAACCTCTTTCTACTAGTACAAATATTCCACCTCCACCTCCACCTCCACTCCCACTTCCTCCAACTTACTAGTATACCCTCACCCATAACTACCACTACCATCACCACCACAACAACAACAGCAGCAACAATGTCCCTCACCTTCACCACCCCCACCGCCCTGCTCCTCATCGACAACCAAACCGCCTTCACCCACCCGACACACTGAGGCCCGACCCGCTCCAACCCGCACTACGAACCCAACCTGCAATCCCTCCTCACTGCCTTCCGCACCGCGAAAGCCACCCACACCCACTCCAACCCCAACTCCGCCCTCGAGATCATCCACGTCTTCCACGCCTCCACGTCCCATGCCTCGCCCCTCCACCCGGCGCACCCGTCGCACGGCACCCAGCCCTTCGCCTTCGCGCAGCCCGCCGCCGACGGGTCGGAGCCCGTGCCGTGGAAGTCGGTGAACTCGTCGTTCATCGGGACCGAGCTGGAGCGATATCTCCGGGCGCGGGACATCCGGCAGCTGGTTGTCGCGGGGCTGACCACGGATCATTGCGTGTCGACGACGGTGCGGATGGCGGCCAATCTGGGGGTCGTGGATCGGAGGACGGGTATCACTACTGCTGCTGCTGCTACTACTTCGGGGGGGGGGAGAGGAAGAAGAGGTGGATTGGGGTCGGATTGTGCTGGTGGCGGATGCGACGGCGACATGGGCGAAAGGCGGGTTTGATGCCGAGACGGTCCATGCGGTGTCGGTGGCGAGCCTCGAGGGCGAGTCTGCCGAGGTTATGACGACGGAGGAGGTGGTTTCAGCGCTTGGATCGCTGGGGAAATGAGGGGTGAGGAGTGAGGAGTGAGGCGTGAGGCTTGATGGATCTACAGAGTACAGCTTATCTATCTACTAAGTGATTGGGTGGGACTGGTTGGTCAATGCATAATTGCTTTCTTTTTGGTGTTTGTTTCTTTCTTCTAGGCGCTCTGTGGCTATAAGCTGACCTCCACTGCAATTACGCCCTGGGAGACAAATCCGGTGACGAACAACCTGGCTTTCTTCTTCTCCTCCGACGCGGCTGGCTCGATGGGGAGGAGGAGAGCCGTGCTGGCGGTCCGGATGTGGGTGCCGTCGTCCTCGAATAGCAGGCGCTTCTCCCACTCGCCTGAGCTGTCGTTGCTGGCCGAGGGCTTCTGGCGGAGATGCCAGACCATGATTCCTTCTTTGGCCTCCGGTTGGTTGCGCAGCTCGCCGTTATCCACTGCGCGCAGCAAGCCTCCCAGCACATAGCCACTCGCGTCATCCGATGGCGTCCGGTACGGGTCTTGGTAGTAGCTGGGGTTGTCGATTGTGCTATCAAACGTGA
Source organism: Aspergillus ellipticus CBS 707.79 (assembly GCA_003184645.1). Lineage (NCBI taxonomy): Eukaryota > Fungi > Ascomycota > Eurotiomycetes > Eurotiales > Aspergillaceae > Aspergillus > Aspergillus ellipticus. The sequence continues at coordinate 20,657 of KZ825978.1, forward strand.
ACTCCTCCACTATGGACAGGGTACGATTGTGGTGGTTCGGCCGCGCATGGTATAATGTGGCCCCAATGGCACTGGTCAGAAGCACCTCGTTCCTCGACTGTCCATGTCCCAGACCATTCGGATTGCGGAAGCCCTCGGCCGCCACGACAGCATCGACTCCAGTCTCAGCCGTGGTCGATGCGAGGCGGTCCAGCCGAACATGGATGACATTGGACCACCTCGCCACGGGGAGCAAATCCTCCGCCAAGCGCTTGTACCCGTCGCGGTGGTGATGGTCGTTGGTGACATAGAACGAACGCGGACTCTCCGCGTAGATATCATTCGGGGTGGTAACCAAGGGATGGCGGATCGAGCGCAAATGTCTCACCGTACCCGAGTTCAGGACATGGTGAAACAGCTCCATCTGCGAGCGAGCCTTGGGGACATCCCTGCGATGCGGATCCTCCCGGTCATACTCTGGGTTGGTCAAGTGGTTCACGGCGAAGATATACACGGCATCCGACCGCTCCGGGTCCTCAGCGAGATCAATCCCATGTGTGACAAACGGGCCCGAGAAGTTCTCGAACGTCAGACGAGACGATGTCAAGGTCTGCCTACCGAGTTAGCCTTCTGCCAGCCCCGGATCAATTGATGACGGGATATGCTATCCTACCTTGGGATCTATAACATGGATTGACCCCGTCCTTTCTCCCTCCGTGTCAAAATTCGTTAGTGGAGGGAACCACTTGAACCGCGACAGCTCGGAATCTTCACACGCCGTGAAGATCTGGTCCGCGGCCTGGTAATAATGCAAGTCCTCGCAATGGACAGTATCCTCGATGGTACGGATCTGCCGTTCCTGGCTGTTCCCCGCGCTGCTGGCTGTCCGGAAGACGCCCAAAATCGTGAGCTCGCGATACACGGGCCTGTAGAGGGTAGCCACCAGGATCGCGATGATAGCAAGGTTGATGTAGCTTCCTCCCATGGTGAATGAATGTGTTTGGCTGTGGGTGCTGGGGGAGGGGTGGTTTCTACTGCTCGGATCCCACGCCCGGTAGACGATGGCTTAGGAAAAAGGAAAGAAAGGAAAGGGGAGAGAGAAAACAAATAAAAGGACGATTCATCTCCTGTCCTAGCCCCCCCCCCCCCCACAATGAGGAAGGAAGATTTGGGATCATCGGGATTAATAATAATTGCGAGGCATGCGGGGAAGGAAGGGAGGCACTTGCTTGCCCTAGTTTCGTTCTCCTAGAACTACTCCTAGCACCCCTCCTAGGGGGGAAGGGAGTCAGGTAGGGCTACCGTCACCGGGCAGGAGCCATGGCGCCGGCAGTGGATCAGCACGGCGACGACGGTGGGTTGCACAGTTGCACGGTTGCACATCGTCTGCGGCGCGTGAGCCATGAGGAAAGCCAGTAAATGCCTAAACGAGGTTACCAGTGGACCGACGAAGAATGGCGCGCCGATCGACAAAGGCTTTGTTATTGGAGAGCGAGATCGACCCGGCGGGGGTCGACGGGAGGACCTCGGCTGTCGCAAACTCGCAACTCGCAAAGTCGCATTCCCACCCTCCGTGGGGCGCGCCTCTCATCTACGGTGTGTCTAGTGTCTACCGTGGACGACTGGACGGGTACTCTGTGCAGGGCGAAACAAACTTGTAGCTATGGAGAAAATACAAATTCAGAAGCGTAGAGCAGAGTTACAGCAGAAGTAGTCCCAAGACTGGGCCGGGTACAGGGTCGGTGATGATAACTTTTCCCAGCAGGGCGATCAGCCCACGCACCAGGCAGTCTCCCCCGTCGCTTACACAACCGTCCATTGCGGGGCGAAGATAAATAAGACAGATAGATAGATAGTGCAGATTATTTCATCCTTTCCTAACGAGAAACTCCATCTTCCCCCAAAACCCAAATCAAACCCCAATTATTCCGTAATTTATGGCGACCGTGCTGCACAACCGGTGTTTCAATGTTGCTTCGCCTCAAGGTACTCCTGATCACTGGCGTCGAGGATGTCGTACTCCTCATCGGTCAAGCCTCCCATGTCAGTCTCTTCATCGCCCAGGGTCAGGCTCTCCATGTCGTCGAAGATCTCCTGCTCGGAGCGAGTCGACACCGAGGGAGCCAGGGGCGCGGTTGTCGCCGCCTCATGGGTGCTCGACTCTGGGGACTCTTTCTCTAGTTTAGGGAAGATCATCTGACTGCCAGCGGCCTCCGGCTCTTTCTCCTCAGGCACGTCGGCTGGCTGGGCTGTCTCTGGCTCGGTCGCAGCTTCGGCGGGCAGCGGGGCTTCATCGCGAACCTGAACATCACACCACAGACGGTGGCCGAATGGCATACCGTTGGGAAGCTTCAGTCGCCAGTACGAGATGGTGGTGCCCTGGCGGCTTGGGGTCTTGAGAGTGACAGTGAAGTCGGCGCTGTGGCCGGGTTCCAACGGCTCGGGAAGCTTGTTGCTTTCCATGGCAGCTGAGATGGAATCCAGGCTCAGCGGGTGATTGGTGTCCAAGTTGAACATCGAATCACCTCCGACAAACCGGACATCAGTACCGGCAGGCCAGGCGAGCGGACCTGGGTTGAACAGCGTCCAAGTCTGCTGGAAAACTTGGTTGGCAGACATGGCAGTGTCATCGGCAATGGTATCCCGGACGAAGAACGCCTGGTAGCCAGAAGCTGGGTCGGCCGATGGCGTCGGTTCAGCCTTGGTCTGAGGTTGCTCTGCAATGGGGACAGGCTCTTCAACGGGCTGGACGTCTGCAACGGTCTTTGTTTCCGGCTGGGGCGCTTCCTGAACCACACTCTCGGGCTCAACAGGAGCTGTGGCTTGGGTGGAAGCCGACCTTTGGGTACGGTCACCAAAGGTGGTTGTAGATCCTCCACGCTCTTCGTTGATGGTGCTGACCGAAACATTGCGCACAGGCGTCTTCAGCATGACCAAGGGATGGGTGCGGTTGTGCGTGTTCAGCGGGTGGACCTCGCATTTGGAGCAGAGATCGAGATCATCGCACACAGAGCACTTGTAACGAACTCCAGTGATGAAGGTCGGGCATGGCTTATTTCTACACAGGGGGCCATCACAGTAAATGCCGAAGTGCATCTCATAACTTTGCAGAGGCTCGGCAATAGAGTCGTAGACTGGGGCAAACCGATGGCCAGGATGCATTTGGGGTGCTTTTTGAGCACACTCTGAGCAGTAATCCCAATCCGGACAAGTCAGGCATTTGTGGCGAACGCCAATGATGCGCTACAATTCACCCATTAGCTCAGAAACCAATAATAAGAATAGATATCAGAACTAACCTTCTCACACCCGTCACAAATGGCCGCATGGTGATGATGACGTCCAGGCTTGCAGCGGGATTCCACCAGACTCTTCAAGCAGAAGACACGGTCGTGAATCAACGAGAAGGTGTGGGCAGGGTGGTGGCCGTGCGTGTCCTTCAGGAGGCATGTTATACAGAGATCAAAATCATCGCAGTCCACGCAAGAAACCATTTTAGTCTCGTCAAGTTCTGCCATTCAAGTTAGAAGAGACTTACCAGACATAATTGGTTGAACATACCTTTAAGACAGTCATTGCAGATACGTTCCTGAGTGCTTTCAGGGAGCTCTGTAGCAGGCGAGGGAGGCTCTGGGATGGTCTCCGAGACCAGCTCCGGAACGGGCTCCGCGGGCTCCTCGGGTTCCTCGATTTTCTCTTCGGATACCTTTGCAGGCATCTCCTCATTAGACTCCTCTTGCGGCTCTCCCTCTCGAGTCTTCCGGGGTGCAATAGTCTCGGTAGTGCTGTTGGCGACCAGACCATCCTTGACAATACGTCTGATCAACCAGTGCTCTTCATTGAGACAAGTCACACCAGAGTCGACACACAGAGGGCAAAGGTCGTAGTCGCCGTCATCACAGATGCTGCAGTGGTAATGTTCGTTGGCGATCGACCGGCCGCAGTGATTGCAGTCGATGCAGAAAATTCCGTTGGGCGAGGTATGCGAGACGACTGGCATGTCAAGGCTGTCCTGGCCCAAGACAAAATCACGGTACTGAGGCTGAGCGGTATCGGGAGCCGACCATTCCGCGGACTGAGACTCCGCGGGAATAGGGCAGGTGGAGTCCTCAGGCTGGATTGAGGCCGACCCGGGGGCACTAGGGGGAACACTTTCAACCTGAGCCTCAGGGAGAGAAGCACCCAAGACAGTTTCGAGGTAACTGTACCTTGACGCGTTTTGTTGTTCGGGGAGATCCTCAGACAGGGATTCGTGGGAGGTAGGATCTTCGACAGTGGTAGCCTTGATCCGCAACTTCAACTTGGCCTTGGCAGCACGGTACAGCTGTTTGTAGACGGCCGGATTGTTACCATCCAGGCAAATGTAACTGCCGGCACTGTCGGAATAGCGTTCGAAGATGACGTTAACATCTTCGGGAACGCCAAGGAGTTGGCGGAGCTATTGACAGATAAGACATCAGTAAGAGTCATGGACATTGGCGAAGTTTTTTTTTTTCCCCTTAGCTTATTTTCTTTCCTCTCCCGAATACTTCCTCCGGATACTGTCACTGGGAGTTGAGATGTAGTTTCCTTGTACAAGAATGCAAGGAGATACACAGCCCAACCTCCGAGAGTCCGAGGAGACAAGCACGTGCGGGTCAAGAAACGTTGCGGGTGGACTTTTGATGGGGGAGGGCCCGTAGCTCCGGTCGGAGCTCGAGTGGGGACGTACATTCTGGGGTAGAGTGCGCGCTCCCAGCTCTTTCAGTGGGAGCTTGAAACGGCGAGTGTTTTCATTGTAGAGCACCTTTACGGTGATCAGAGTACTTGGGCCCACGGTAGCCACAGGGGGAGTTGGAGTGGCCATGATGTCCAGGATGTGTGCGTGCCTGTCCTGGCGTGATTGAGCACGGCCCCGAAGAGAGATAAGGGAAGGGCACGCTAGTACAGAGCGGTGTGTAGCTCGAGGGACTAAGGAGAGTGGATGATACGGGTAGGGAGTGCGATAGAGATACACCTGATCAGTTGGCGAGGGCGAGGTCAGGGAAATCTGACGAGGAGGGAAGAGCAGGGGGGATTAGAAGGGGGACGCTGATGACGGAGAATTATGATGATGGTGATGGTGATGGTGATGGTGATGGTGATGACAAGAGGAAGGCGGAGGGGATGGAACCGGGGGGAAGAGGGACGGGGAAGAAGAAAAGAGGCGATGGATGGGGAGAAGAGAGGGAGGGAGAGGGAGAGAGCAAGAGTGAGAGCGAGAGATGAGGAGATTAAAGAAGAGGAGTGGCCGGCTGCCTGGAGGTCAGCTGCTGCACTGCTGCATCCGGCCGAGGCGGTGAAGGGCCCCGAGCCATCCCTGTCACGGGGCGGCCATTGGCTGGCCGTGACGGTCAGTGACTGCGAAGCTGCCCGTCTCGCCCGCCGGATCCCACGGCTGGCCCTCGCTGGCCCTCGCTGGCCCTCCCCCAGTAGTCCCCCGTCCAGCGTGTCTAGTGTCTACCTGCCCGGTACGTCGTCCTCCCCGGCGGTCCCCCGTGCCCCCAAGTCCCTCTAAGTCCCCCCCAAGTCTTTCCTCATCCTCCCCCCCAATTCCCTTCCCCCCCCGACTTCCCACCCCGACACACACGCACACCACACACGCCACACACACACCTTCACCCACGCCCTATCCCCAGGGTGGAGACCCTTCTGCAGGATGATGAGGCCCTGTCGACTACGTAGGTGCCTAACCCTGGAATCCTGGTCCCGGACGGGATGAGTTCATCACTACAGAGGACGGCTAGTACTCGGGGAGGGGGGTTCCCCTCATGCCACACGGTCAATTCCCAATCCTGCAAGCCCAGATCATGCCGGCTGGCTGATCAGGGTGCTTACAGCGAGTTGCCCTGCCCTGCCCTGTGCCCATCCCCCTCACGACGGAACGACGGACGACTGACGACTCCAGACGGAACCATGACACTAAGCCGCGGCACTGACGTTGGGCCTGACGTCACGTCACACCCACTACCACTAACTAACTACCGGCAAGAGCTGCGCGCTCACGTCAACTATTTTTGGAGGATGATTTTTATTGCTTTTGTAGACAGGGTGCCGCGCCACCGCCCACGCCCACACCCCCTCCGCGTCAGTCAACAAGAATCTCAAACGGGCACACTCGAACACACATCGCACACCACAATGAAGCGCCGGTTTACAAACAAAAATAAATTAAAAAAAAATCCTGGGCTGCTGCCGAGCTGGGCAGTTCGGCGCAGGGTTCGCGTGAGTATGTCAAGTCAAATCATCCCGGCGACGAGTCCCCGTCCACCCCAACCCGGCTCGCAAACATTGCCATTCAAGCGTCATGAGTATATCAAAGAAGATGGTAGATACCCGTACATTGCGGATCGCCCGACAGGCTCGAGGAACAGGCAACAGGCGGCGATGAAAGCCAAGCAGAGGCGGGGAAGGGAGAGGGGAAAAAAAAAGCAATGAAGGGAGGCGAGTAAAAATAGAACAACAACGTAGACAATCGCTAGTAATGCATGGAATCCTTATCTAACCACAATCAGAGACGGAACGGGGGAGGAACATGCCCAGAGACACTATACCTCAAAAAGAAAGGAAAGGCACCGGCTATGATGAAATGAGAGGTCGTCATATTTTGGTCAACAAGAAGAGTGGCCGTGAGAAGGCAGCAGAGACAAGAAAGAAAAAAAAAAGAAGAAAAAAGAAAGAGACAAAAAGTTAAAAAAAAAAAAAAAAAAAAAAAAAAAAGGAGGAAAAAAAAAAAAAAAAAAAAAAAAAAAAAAAAAAAAAAAAAAAAAACAAGAAAAAAAAAAAAAAAAAAACAGAAGAAAAGCTTGATAAAAAAAAAAGGCACAGCAGAAGTCAAAGGAGAAAAAGGGTGTGGGGAAAATAGAACAAAAGATATAAATAAGCAAACAGGGACAAAGAGGGAAGGGAAGCTAAGTAAGGCACACGAGATGAAGAAAGAAAGAGTCAGAGTATCAAGATCAACATAGCAGAAGAATAGGGGGGTTTCGAAACTCGAGAGAAAGGGAACGAGGCCAACGAGAACACGCGAGGTATGATCCATCAAATGCTCTCCTCGCTCACTGAGAGGCGAAGTAGACGCCGCCCTGCGGTGGGGGATAGTAATACGTTGTGCCAGGAGGAGTGATCATTCCGCCCATGCCCACGACACCACCGGGCCCGGGGGCATTTGGCACGCCATAGGAGTTGTTCTGATACATCTGTGTGGTATCGTAGAAATACACCGTGCCGCCCGCCTCATGCGCAACGGTGTTCTGCTGGGACGCTTGCTCAGCCGCCGTATGCGCACCGGGCATCATATACGAGGCATGCTGCCCAGGAGGAAACGGGGGCACAGATGCGCCAGGTCCCACGGCGCCATTGTACTGGGAATAATCCGATGTCGAGACGGGATAGTATACAGCACTGGGGGGATAGGAGGGGGGGTAGAATGTCTGCGGCTGTTGGAACCCATAGGGTTGAAACGGTTGAGCATGGATCGCACGCTCGGGGATGTGCGACAAGGGCGTCGCTGACGGATGGGCGGAGGGAGGGAGGCCAACAGCGTCTGGAGGGTAGATGGGTCCACCGGCAGGTATCGGGACCTGGTGATGGAACGGCTGCTCCTGTTGCGGTTGAGGGGGGTTGAAGGGAAAGCTGGCCGGGGTTTCAATGTCCGCAACCGAAACGGTTTTCTGGGGACGCGGTTGGTGCATAGGAATCAGCGTCGGCCGACTCTCTCGATAAACCGGGGGCTGAGGCTGAGGAGGTAGAAGCGGCACCGCTGACGGAGGGCCGGTAGGCGCGGGTGGTACCCCTACAGGGGGTCTCGGGGGCGGAGGTAGACGGACGACGGGCTTGCCATTATCAGTGGTGACAATGGTTTGCCTTGAGATCACCGAGCCGGCCGGAGAATGATATCCTTCTTGAGATGGCGGCTTGCCAAATGACGACCGTCGGCTGATACTGACACTTGGAGTGTATGTCGACCCTGCATAGATACTAGGCCGTCGTCCCCCAAAGAATCCGCCCCGACGCCCACGGAAGGCTTGCTGGTTAGGCCGCAGCGCTCGTGGTATGAATATGAAGGATCGTTCTGTGGCGGGGAAGATGTATCGCGCAGGTTGCCCCGGGAGCGAAATTCGGACGGGCTTATCGCGACGCAGGGGAGGCCGGTGCTGGGGTAAACGGGTGTGTTGCTTTTTGGAAACAGCAGTGTACGAGATGGGCTGAGCCATGCCTGGCAAGAAGACCACAACAGGCACGTTCCCAATCAGGGTGGTGCTTGAGAAAGACCGGTTGGGCGGCGACGATCGAGGGGCGGTAGGAACAGGCTTGGGAGGATAATTCGAGAGAGTTGCAGACATCGTGGGGGGTTTCAAGGCCGGTGGATCGTCTCCAGCGACAGTATCATGCAGATCGTGTGTCCACTGGCCTTCACTTGCATCTGGTTTTACCTGGTTTCTGTAAAGTGTTAGTGGTACGTCGCTGATGGAGAATTGCCGTAAAGAAAACCATGAAGGTGTCCAAAACATACTTGCGTACATTGCCGTCCACAATGAGACCGTAGGGCCGCGATTTCGGCTTGGTGAATGGCTTGTATCCGTTGGTCACAGTGTCGGTGGAGCGTTTATCGTGCAGGAAGAAGCTACCCCGGGTGGGCACAAACGCCGGGTTCTCGTCCTTCTCCTTGGTATACTGCTCATGATCCCGGCGCTTCTTTTCCGCCAGAGACTCTCGTTTTGGTTCTGTTGGAGGCGCCGATGGAGTTCTTCCCGTCGGCTGGCCGGACTCTCCCTTCATCTCATCGAAATGGATTTCGGCGACCACCGTCGCCTCGTCGGACAACCTCATCCCGTTCATCATCGCCTCCGTGTCGGACATAGCGGTGACCATGTGGCGTTTCCCTGGCGAGGCGGAATGGCGCCGCCCCAGCTTCTGGGATGCTGCAGGCATCCGACGACCATTCGGCTGCGGCGCCCGATGGCCAGCATCCCGGGAGACAGATAGCTCATCGCCGCTGTCGTCACTGCCTTCTCCATCTGCATCCTCGTCATCTTGGTGGCTGATAACGGAGCCTTCGCTCAGGGAGTCTTCCTCCAGTTCGCCATCCAACGAGCCCTCATCTTCGCCCTCGTCTCGTCTCCGGCGGCGGCTAGCCCCGATGTTGTGTCGACGTGGAGCCATGAGAGCGGAAGAATCGAGGGGCGAAAGGGGGGAAAGAGCCGGTCGGGATCGCGGTGGGTCTGGAGAGAGGGCGTGAGAAAGGGATCAAGGTGCACCGACCAGCAGCGGCGAGAGCGGCGGCGGCTTGCAAGACTAGGGTGGGTGGAAGGATAGACCGGGGCCAACAGAACGGCCGATGGGATGGCCACAGGAGGGAGGGGGGGGAGGAGGGGGGAGGAAGAATGGAGGGCGAGGGACTCGCGGGGGGAACAGGGCGGAAAGCGATTCAAGAAGGAGGGAGAAGATGCACCTCAAGAGCGAGGGCCAGGAGGGTTGGACGGATGGACGAGCTGGGGAGATTTGGTGGTTTTGAGCATGAGCCATGACATCTCTTTCGATGTCAACCGGCCCGATGCGGTTAGCGCCCCCCGAACCACATCAGCGATTCTAGAACTGCTCAGAGGCTCAGAGCGCCAGGCGATCGCCCTCGGGGCTCCCTACACGCCGCCGCTGCTGCTCGCTGGGGGGGGCACGAGGCCTGTCCGAGCCGCTGGGCGATCTCCGGTGACCGGTCGACCGGTCGACCGCCAGAAGGCGAGCCATTCGAGGGACTTGCGTTCCGAGCCCGTGGGCGACGTCCAACGCAGCTCCAGAGCAGGCCCTGACGCCATCATTATGGTTGGCTGGCCATGTTTACCTCTGACTAAGCCCGCGGGCATGTGTAACTACTAACTAAACCACTACTTATCTCAGGGACGCACCTGCCTGACTTCGTCGTCTACTAGAGACTGCCTACCTTCTCTTCTCCCTTCTCCCTTCTCCTTGTCGAGAGGCAAAAGAGTGGCGTGGTGGTTTCGTGGTCTTAATAGGGTCCGTAGCACAACAATTGGACATGACTATACTATGACACTATGACTACCTAGTACTCCGTACTACTCCTGTCCATTCCCCGGGCAATATTGATGCTGCTCCATCGTTTACATACATGCGGTACTGTCTGTACAAGGGACTTTTGTCGTGGGGTATCTGTATCCCGAGGACCTCCATCCTCAATGCTTCTATGTTGGTCATCTCCCCCCTCCCGTTCGAGAACAAGCTGTGGGCGGTATCCATGCAAGGACTGAACAGCTCATGTCACAGTTCACAATGACGATGTCCTTGAGTGACCAGCATACGCTGCGGAGCGCCGCTCGGGCCAGCGTGGTCCTTCCAGCAAGGAGGACTCGCGCCTCAATGGCCGAATGCCTGTCTCTCTTCACTTTCCCCTCCTGGATGTGGGCACGCCTAATCAAAGGTGGTCTTCTTTCCTTGAGACTCCACGATGGCACCGCTAAGCTTCTGCACGGTGTCCTGATCGTATCGCGTATATTCGGGTTTCTTAGCCTTCGCAGGTCGTGGCGGGCGAATCTTGTCGCCGGTTGAGTTGTATTCTGTAGGCTCCGCCTCACTGATATCCGCGGTATCACCCTTCTTGCCCTCGCCATCCTTTCCAAACCGCTTCTTATACCGTGTCGTGGCGTCTTCGGCAAATTCCATCCGCAGCCGCCGACCAAGAAGGAAGTTGACCCAGACTCTCTGCTGGCGCGGTTTCTTGGGCTTCTTGCGGCTCTCATTCTCTGATTCGGACTCATCTTCAGCCTCATCATCTTCCTTGATCATCACGAAACCCTTCACCGCTGCTTCGGCGGCGGCGAGATCCTCAAACACCACCCAAGCATAACCCTTGCATTTGCCGGAGTCTTGAAATGTCGCCAGATGCACGTTGGCCACAGTTCCACACCGGGCAAAATGCTCTTCAATGAGCTCTTTAGTAGCGTCAAAGCCCAGGTTACCGACAAAGATACGCTTCGACGGAGCATTGCCTGGTGCTGCCCCAGCAGTGTTCTGCTCCCGAGGCTTGTCAGGTCGGCCCGTGAAGTTCTTTGCATCCTTGATCAGCACCCGACGCCCAGTAAGTAGTTGTTCACTGAGGCCAAGTGCCTCCTTGGCGGCCTTCTCCGAAGAAAAATCGACGTAGGCAAACCCTTTGTTTTGAGCCTTTCCGAATTTGTCACCAGACTTGGGCATGTGGACCCGGGTGATTGTCGTCTCTGCAAAGGAGCCGTTGCTGATTAGGAACTTGCGCACGTCTTCTTTCGTGGCAGAAAATGGTAGATTTCCGATCCAAATGCCATGCTCCGAGCGCTTCTGGGAGTCGGCCGCGCTGTCAGCAGCAGGCTTTGCCGTCTCCTCCGTAGTGGACTTGGATGGATTCTCGGCCTGCTTCTTAGCCTTTCGCAGGGCTTTCTTGGACGGAGGCTCAGGCGCCGACACATCGATCTCGATCTCGGCAACATCGGGAAGCTTGCGCTTTTTGTGGTTCTCTTCGCCTAACCCAGCCATGGTGTTTAGGGAATGAGTGGAGGATTGTGACAGGGAATATATTTAGAGTCAGGGAAATTGGGTCGTAAAAAACAAGGACAAGAGAGTATTCACACAAGGATCGATGGGGGAGGCCGAAAAGGATTGATTGCGGAGGGAAACTTTTTTTATGGCAGGCAGAAACACTCCGCCTCGAATCCAGGCCGGGCGGAATCCGTCCTGATCGGCAGGACCGCCGAACGTGACCGGCCAGGAACTCCCCCAACACGCTCCTCTCTCCTCTCCTCAATCTGCCCCCATCCCACCCCTCTCACCTACCAGCCTTCGCTTTTGCCGCCCTTATCTTCGGTTTCTTCCGACCATTGCCCGCAAGGTGCTCCATTTCGCTTCCAGTTGCCCGCTGGCACCATCCCCATCATGTCGACTACCGTCGATGACACCCAGTCCTTGGCCGAAAGCCTACCGGATGCTCCGAACAGGCAGTCCTACCGGTCGTTCAAGAAGAAGTTTGCCAAGCTGAAGGTCAAGTTCGAGCTTCAGATGCGGGAGAGCGAGTCGCTCGTCCGCGAAGGATTGCGCATCGAGGATATCTCGAAGAGGATCCAAGAACAGAACGAGTACGCGACCCCCTCCGTCAATCCCATGCCAACGTCCTGTCATTAACCCACTCACAGTCAGCTCTTGGAGGTCCTTCTCGAATTCAATGGCAGCCTTCATGTATCTCCCAGCCTACGTTACGACCTGAGTTCGCCGGAAGACGATTCGTTCCGATCACCTCCCGAAAGAGACATTCCCCAATCATACAATGACCCGGACGTGGCAAGCTCTGTCCTCAAAGACGCCAAAGCAAGAGTCGCTGCTGGTCGAATGTCAAGCGACGCCTACCGTGACGTGGAGCGTGAGGTCAAGCGAAGCAAGGCTTTTGCGCCGCATATGAACTACAGCTCTCTGGTTGAATTCCCCCATTCGGGACCTTTGCAGCTCGAGAATCCCGACGATTACAATCCTTCCCAAGAACTTGGGTTTCTTACCCCGGAACATGAGACCGAGCACTATCTGGCTCTGGATGCAAAACTGGGCGATGCCGAGGCTATTGAGCAGCTTGTCTGCATTCCCAAAAAGCCGTCGGTGGCAGACCGCGAGAGAGAGGCTGCTCTCCGAAGCCATGTTTCGGTACACAATTGGCTACGTCAGAATCAACCGCAGATCTTCTTGCAGGACAATGAAAACGCCTCGGAGAAATCAGGTTCTCGGCCCTCGAATCTACGTGCGTCCAAGAGGGCCCCCGCGCAGACCCGCAAAGATGAGGACATGTATGATGAAGAAAGTATGTTGGCAGACACTGCGTCCAACTCCGGCGGTACCAAGGGCAAGCGCAAGCGCGATGAGGACACCGGTTATCGTCCCAAGGGTGGTAACAGTCGTTCCAGCCGGAAGAAGAAAGACGACGAGACCGCGACCCCCAAGCGGCCTTCGAAAAGATCCTCAGGCGTCGGTGCCTGAACTCGCCAGCCTCCCAACATTTGCAACTCTATCTGTGTATGAATACATTTTTTTTCTCTTTTCTTCCCATGAACAGCTCAATGGATGAGTTCTCCACTGAGCCCACAGAGCGATTGGGCGTGCTCTGTGACCGGTGTTATCGAAGGGTCTGTTTCTTGAGGCGTCATAGATTTTTGCCATTCCTCCTGCTGCTTTTTCCCCTTCTTGCTGTTGCGGAACGTTGTCGTTATACGCTACTTCCCGGCAGCGGCCTGGGGGGTAAGAGGCAGGGGACGGGTATTGCCGTGTAATGAGCATTGAATTAATCTTCCATCCTGTTTTAACCCTGCCATGGGTGAATTCCACAGCCGATAGAAATCACGTACAACTGTGTACAGCGTATATACTCCCTACATACTAGATACGACAAGGTACTCCGTACTGCGGAGTAGTAGTACTACTACCGAGTACTAAGGTACTCGGTAAGGTACTCGGTAGGTAGATACTCGATGCTATTCACGTGGGTCTCCACCCGGGCGGTTTGTCTGGTTTGCTCGGCCGTCCGAAAGTCTTCTCCGCCGCAAGACGGTCGATCCCCTCCAACAATTTTGTCCAGAGTGCCTGGTCAGAGCCGAGGTTTATTGCATTGCTGCCGGCCTCTGGTATTTTGTACCTTGCATCGACCTTCTACAGCATGGCAATCACAATCGTCCCTCCGGTGGTGGAGGATGTTGACGTCCCTTACCCAGACTCCGACTCCGACGTCGATGCGATGTCCGTCGATTCGGATGGAGGAGTGGATTTGGCCGCTGGAGACGCATCGAGGCCGAGCAAACGACCTCGCTTGGTGGCAGGGACGAACATTGGGGCGGGTGTCCTCACCCCTGGTGAAGTGGTGACGGATGATCCGCAATGGATGAGGTTGGTTCCCCCCCCCCCCCCCTCCAGCAATACTACTTCTGGATTGCCAACGCTTTCGAGGCCCGTGCATTGACGAGATCCCAGAGGACATGGCACGTACTCCAACCCCCTCTCGACCTCGATCATCGCCACCGTCGCCGGTACGGTTCAAAAGACCAACAAGCTGCTATCTGTCCAGCCCCTCCGGGCCCGCTATACCCCCGAGATCGGTGACCTGGTGGTCGGACGCATTGTGGAGGTGCAGTCCCGACGGTGGAAAGTCGATGTCGCCGCCCCCCTTCTCGCACAGCTCCCTCTTTCTGCAATCAACCTTCCCGGCGGTATCCTGCGTCGACGAACCAGTGCCGACGAGTTACAAATCCGAACCTTCTTTAGCGAGGGCGACCTGGTAGTCGCTGAGGTCCAGACCGTACACTCCGATGGCGGCGCGTCGCTACATACCCGGTCGTTGAAGTACGGCAAATTGCGGAACGGAGTCTTCCTGGCCGTGACCGGTACGGGGGGAAGTGGTGCGTCCAGGTCGGCCGTGAAGGGTGCAGTTGGGGCCGGGTCTACGGCGGCGGGAGCAGGGAGCGCCGCGGGCGTTGGAGGAGTGGCCCGGTCGCGGCGACAAATCTGGACGGTGACCACTGCCAACGGTGGAGGCGACGTGGATGTGGTTCTTGGGGTGAACGGTTACATTTGGATCTCCAAGCACACCGACGGCACGGGGGCTGCGTCTTCGACGACGGAGAACGTTTCCATCACGCGCATGGAAGAGATGGTATCGAGCTCCATCTATTCGAGCCAAAATGACGAGATCCCGCCTCAGACCCGGCGTGAGATCGCACGGTTGGCGCAGTGCATCCGGGTGCTAGTCAACGGCGGGGTGCGGGTGGACGAGGAGACGGTGATGGGGGCGTACGAGGCCAGCTTACAGGTGGACCTGGAGGTTGGGGACGAGGACGACGAGGAGGAACGGGGCCGAGAAGGGCGAGAATACCTGGAGGGCAGCAAAGGGCGCCGGATTCTGGACTTGGTTCTGCAACAGAAGTAGGGCCGGCCCTTGTATACGCATACGCATACGTACTGCTAGCTAGACCGATTCGATACCCCGGCAATGGACAGGTTCATGCCTCCGCCCCCGAGATTCTGGACTCTGTAGATTCTGCAGTCCCTGTTGATCCTTTCATACATCTTGGGCGTCATTTATTCAAATTCTGAGAACGATAAGACCCAACCAGACCCGACCCCGCATCACGTGGCGATAGCGCACTCGATGGATGGAAGAGAGAAAGAAGGGACCAACAATAAGAAGAACAACCGGAGCAAGAACCAGACTGTGTAGTGTATACTATCTAGTAGGGGGCGAGCGAGTCGCCTGACCGCAGAGGCAGACGGAGGGCCGCGGTGGCGCGCCCTTCCGTTTCTTTCTCTCGGGCTTCTGTCGTTCTTTTCGTTCTTTCTTTCTTTCTTTCTTTCTCTCGCATTCTCCCCGCCGCAGGACTCCGTAACACTCGACTGAACCCACTCCCGCCCTAACTTCCTTCCAACTGAAGATTTCTTTTCTTCATCCATTCCATCCGGTCTTACCATGTCCTTCGTCTCTGAATCCATCTTCCTGCTTTCCACGATCACCACTGGCATACCCTTAGCTTAGCCGACACGGCCAACCTGTCGCACTCCGTGTGCTTAGTATTCTATACTACCTCGCACTGCTGCTACTCGACTGCCTCTGCGGCCGCTCACGGTACTATCTATCCCTCTCCATCCCTTGGATACGTCTGCCCGTATCTTTCCCTTGACCTTTATTTTTTTTTTTGTCTTCCTCGTCTTCCACTTCTCCCTTCTTCCCCCCCAAGAAACTACGCCCTCCGTCTCCCTTGCTAGTCCCAGCATGCCCGACCTGCGCCGTCAAGTCCTCGAGAGCGGCAAGACCGTCTCTCGCAAGGCCGCCTCCCGCGAAGGCTCTCGCCGCACCTCGCGCACCAACTCCGCCCAGAACTCGCGCCCCTCGTCCCGGAATGCAAGCCGATATCCTTCGGACGATGAAGATGCCGGCAGTATGAGCGATGACACCGCCCTCAGGTGAGTTTTTTCTGGCTCGTTTAGGCGCCGCACCTTTCCTTGTTCTTACCGGACGGAATGATGTCATCATTGGCTTGCGATCCAGCAGCAATTTTCGGGACCGTTACTAATGCATTTCTATGAGACAGCATTGGCTCGCTGGATGATCTAGCTGATAACCCGGACCTGGACAACAACCATGACTGGCCTCAGGAACTCGGAGATGTCATACAGGACATTCTCGATCGGAAGCGCAGCAGTGTCTCCAGTCGAGAAGAGGCCTATGCTAGCTTTAATCGCCTGGCCAAATACCACTATATCGAGGACCAAATCCGCGGGCGCGTTACGGACCTCATAGGCGCGTTTGGGCGCAGCATCAAGTTCGAGAACAGCGTTCGCGAGACCACCCTCGCCCTCCGCGCCATCGAGCTCCTGACGATGTCGGCGTTCGACAACACGGTCTACGAGCATGTCGAGCCATTGCTCACCCGCACGATTCGAGATTCTACCTCCGTCACGGCGAAGGCGGCTGCAATCCACTGCCTAGGCGTAAGTACCCTCTACGGAGGCGCCGGGCAGGATGGGATCCTTGACCAGATGACCTTTTTCCTGGACATTGCCGCCTCCGACGGGCAGTCCATTGATGCAAGCGATGATGTGGACAGTGTCGCGGCGGCCCTCCAGGAATGGGGGGTGCTAGCGACTGAAATCGATGATCTCGAAAGTGAGAGCGAGGAGGCCGTACAGATCTTCATGGACCAGTTAGAAAGCGGCAACTCCGCCGTTCAGATCGCCGCCGGCGAGAACATTGCCCTCCTGTACGAGAAGAGTTACACGCCACAGGAAGACGACGAAGACGAAGATGAGGACCACCATGACGACGATTCAGAAGACGAATCCTTCCTCTCTAGTGGTGGTCGGGACGGTCCCAAGCTGATCAAGCGCTACAACGCGTACCACAACACGCACGAGCTCGAGCAGCAGCTGCAGTCGCTGGCGACGGTGCATACCAAGCGCATCAGCAAACGCGACAAGAAGAGCCTGCACAGCAACTTCGCCTCCATCCTTACGACGGTGGAGAACCCCCGCCGGGGTCCGATGTACAACACGGCCATCGACCAAGACACGAACCGCCACTACGGCAGCAAGCTCACGGTGAAGATTGGACGACAGGGGGTGATGAACATCGATCGCTGGTGGAAGTGGATCCGGCTGAACTCTCTGCGCCGGGTCCTGCAAGGCGGCTTTGCAGCGCACTACTTCCAAGGCAACCGAGCCGTGCTGGACAGCCTCCCCGTGATGGTGCGCATGGACACACCGTCCGCCGACCGAGGGGCAGCCAAACGTGCGGCCAAATCTCGGAATAGCCGTCGGTGGGCTGTCCACGAGCAGTCCGATGAGGATTAGGTGCATACGACCAGGCAAAAGGTAAGGATCCGTTACATGAAACCCATATACACGCGCTTGTTGTTTCATGATTTGGCTTTGATACACCCTTAATCGTTGGCGTTGTGTTAGATTTGTATCTGCTTTCATCTCCTATTAGTCTTTCTCTGTCTGTGTGTCTGCGTTTCTGTCTCTTTTAAACTTGTGGTTCGGATTACAACCATGTCTCCGAGAAATGTGTCTAGACAGACAAGAACCCATCCACTCACTATCCCCGTGGTAGAAACAAAAAGTTTACAGGTAACACCTTTCCACGCTTTCCCATGTTTTTTGTTCTTTTGTATGTAAATTTCAACCACTTCAAGAAAACTGCACATGCTTAGGTACCCAGGGTACCCTTCTCTCTGTTCATTCGTAATATTCAGTACTAAATATATACTTACCTAGATAACCGTTCATTTTCAAAAGTGTTGTAGGTATGTGTCCCTTGGTTTATTTCAACCCCGTTCCCGTCCCCACCTACCCCTGCTCATACCTAGTCATAGATAGTAACCTCCTGGGTTTGGTGTAGTGGGGGTTGCAATCAGATATGGTTCGTCACAGACAATTGTATACCATGACCAAGAAATTAGAATCAGTATATAGCTTTTATTTTTCATTTTCTTCTACCGAGACCCATTTTTAAATATTCATGCGAGTATTGATTGAGACGATACAGTCCCCTTTAAGCTATTTTCATATCTATAAACTCCTCCGTGAAATCCCTTGTCAGGTACCTAGGTGTCTACCTAGAGTATATGGGAGTAGAGCACATTACAAGCCAGGTAGCTAATGATTTCTGTTCAAAACTGGGTACCTACAGGTAGGTACGTCTGAACTATTCCACAAGTGTCTTCCAGGTAGACTATAATGTACCGAAAATTCATTATTAGATGAAGATAGTTCACGACTATCTCAGCTTATGAAAAGAAATCAGAAGGGTGTCATTCCTATACTGTTAGGTGAACGTTTCTATAGTATACACCGTACTGTGGAGAGTAGAGTACCGACCTACCTATACCTACCTATATTAGGGCTCTCCGGGGATGGGACCTCGCCAGTTTAGTGTATAGATAGACAAGTCCGTCACTTTTATGTAAGCTACGATCAAGACCAAGCCCAAGACCAAGCCAATCGATCAAACAATCGTGGATTCCCGCAACCATGCCAGAGGATGCTAATACAGCTGTGCCTAAAATGAATACACAAGAAACCGGCCATCCGGGCCCATCCAGAAGAAGAGAAACACAAGAAGAAGAGAATATTACAGTATACAGAAGAACACCCCCGCCTCTCTATCTCTCTCTACCGTCGCTTGCCCGCCTGCATGTTGGCAAACAGCAACTTGAAGCCATTGCACAGCGCCTGCATGTCCGGGTACGGGTTGCGCTGCAGCTCATAGCCCTGGGGAATCACCTTGACGGGCCAGCTGTGCAACCGCGCATTCTCGCCCGCCTTGAAGCAGAGGAAGAAGTAGCCCGCGTGCTTCGGGTCGATGCAGAATGCGTACGCCGACCGCCGTGGGTTCGCCTTGGTGTACGTCTCCAGCCAGGAGTCTAAGGGGCGGGGTTAGCACATCCAAATGAAAAGATAAGATAAAAGACGGCAAGGGAACTCACAGGTGGCATCCTTGTTGCCGTCCTGGTACTTCTCGTGCAAGATCATCTCGTCCACCTTCTTGGTCATCGCCTTGACGTGGTTGAAGATCAGGTCGTCCAGATCGCTGTATGTGTACCGACCGCCCACCTTCAGCGTCCGGCCGACTGAGAACTCGTTCTCCTTGTCCAGCTCCAGCACGTCGATGTGCTGGAAGACACCATCCGCAACCTTCCAGGTCACTGCCAGGTGGTCCGGTCCCTTCGATGACGGCCGGATCACGACGTCACCGCGGCTCTGCGACCCGAGGAACTCCTCTGCCTGCGTAGAGTTGAACGGTCGGAACATTGGGTGCTTAATGACACGCATCGTGCGCCCCCCACTTTGCGTCTTCTCCTGCTGCGCGTCCTGGTCTTCCTGTTCCTGTCGATCGTCCCACTCCCCTTGCAGCCTATCGGACGCTCTGCCCATTGGCCGACTGATCTGTTCCTCCCGTAGCGACACATTGCACAGGAAGTTTTTGCGGTTCAGGAAGAGCACCTTGGCTGGTAGCGTCTGGTGCAGTTGGTACAGGGCCCGTACGGGGATGTCATACCGATCTGTGAGCTCTGACTCCGGTACCAGCGCGTCGATGCCGCAGTCCAGCTTACCGTCAATGTGGTCGTCCGTGATGCGTTTGATCGAGATCGGCACCACCATCCCCTCAGCCAACGTATCCGCCGTCTCACCCGTCAGCATCGTGAAGATGTCGTCCGTGCTCAAGAACACAAACTGCTTCCGCAGCTCCTCGTACGGCTGTTGCAGCTCCGCGCGAATTGTCTCCAGCGTAGCTCGTTTGCGCTGGTTCAGGTTCTTCTCCAGCTGCTCCGCGTACTCCTCCAGGATCAGGTCGTTCACCCGATCCTGCGCTTCTTCGCGGAACAGTTTGCGTACAATGGCTCCCGGGCCGTTCTCATCCGTCTCCGCCTTGATGTCCTCCTCGTCCAGCTCCAGAGCATCGGCCGCCATCTTACGGGCGATATCGTAATCTTCCGGGTGCACACGGGTGTTATCCAGAGGGTCGGCATCGGGGTCTGCGTTCTCGAAGTCGATGTACAGGAAACTGGCGCAGTTGTTCCACACTTTGATGCCCATCGCTGGATACTGGGCGTTCACTCCCAGCAACTCGACACGGTTGTTGACTATACCACCGTTCATGTTGACGATCTTGAGCAGGTGCGCCGCCTTACGCGGACCCAGGCCACAGACGTAGGGCAGCAGGTTGGCCGTCGCCGGGTCGGATACCGCTTCGTTGATGTCAACACCGACCAGGTTGACCATGTCCACCAGCGCGGTCTCCAATTGCTTCAACAGCTGCTCTTGGGAGACGAGCTGCTGACCCGGCTTGAACTGAATCGAGACAATGTCCCGGCCGAGCGAGGCGTATTCCTTGAGGGGACTCTGCAGGTACTTGGCCAGAGCCACGCAGTAATGCGTCAACGGAGCGAAGCTGGGATGGTCCTTCTTGGCCCGCTCGCTGTGCTGGTAGAGTCGCGCCACCTCGTCGTTGACAATAACCACCTCGAGGCGGTCGCTGACCTCGTCGTCCCGGTCATCGGTGTAGAGCGCGCCACGCAGGTCTTTCCTCTCCACCACCTCTGACAGCAGCTTGTACAGCCGACGGGTCTCGGGGGTGCTACCAGAAACGCCGATGACGTCCGGACGGCGACGACGCACGAGCTCGCGGAAGGCTTCGACATCCTTGCCATCAGCAACGCTGCGTTCACGGTCTCCGATGGAGAGATCCATGAACTTTCCATTCTCCAGCACTCGACCATCCTCCTCAACGTAGGCCCAGTGGATGGGCTCGCGACCGACAATGCCAGAGCCCGTGGACAGAGCCAGCACGCGGGGAACAGTTCCAAGAATCATGCCCTTGGGCTTGTAAGGAGACTGGTCCAAGCGTTGGGAGAACGCCTCGCGGCACTCCTTCGCCACATGGTTCTCACATTCTTGCCGAATGTTTTCCTTCACGCTACGGTTGATCAGCCGCTCGAGCTTTCCTAGCGCCAGGTCCAAGACATCCCGACGGGTGCGGTTCCATGCGTCTGCCAGTTCACTGTAGTTGTCTGACTCAATATCTTGATACAGGCGTTGGCGGAAGTGGTCGAAGTTCTCGAAGCGGACCTTGACATCCACCAAGCCTTCTTCTTCCGCCTTGAGCATGCGCAGATACAACTCAGGCCGACGGGCGATGTCGCTAAGCTGCTGGTTCCGCAGGTACTTGAACTCGTAGTACGGATGCTGTTCGTCAATCCGACGAAGACCCTTCTCCGTTCGGAAGCAGTCCACTGCACCATTCATATAGTAGGCTTGCCGGACGACCTTGCGCATCTTCGGGCTCAGGACGATTTCTTCAGCGAACATGGACTTGGCCGCTTTGATGACGTGCGAGGAGTTAGAGAAGTCATTGTCAACTAACGTATCCGCCAGCTCATCGGGCCGTTCCGCAGGGTCTTCGGTGTACTGGCGACGGCCTTCTTTCAGCGCATTTTGTGCGAAGGCATCCGCCGTGATACCAAAGGCACGGACCAGACCATATGCCTTGCCATTGCGGACGCGCTCGAAGAACGTCTTACTCGAGGCTTTCCGTCGTTGAGTTTCCCCATTCGCCTCTCCATTCATGAGTGCCATGTCTCTCAACTGGGACGCATACTGGAAGTGGATGTAGTCCTGGATGTCCTGCAGCTCCTCCATCGTAACCGCCCCCGGGAGCATTTCTTCCACAATGGAGTCAACGACGCTGAAGAGACTCTGGAGATTGTCGTAGGCCTTCTGGATGGTGTTGCGCTTTTCCACGAGGGCCTTGAATTTGAGATCATGATCGAAGATGTCCCACAGATCGGTCATGTTCAGTAGCTTTTCTGCCTTGATCGTGTACTGAGAGGCCTCGGCGTCATGGCCTCCATCTGTCGGCACCTTTGCGGCGTGAATCATGTAGTCCTTCCGGTGCTGGAAAATGAATGGCACCTCCCAATCGTCGGTGATGAGGAACTCCAGCACCTTGGCCACCGAGCGCTGGAATGGCTCCCGCAGCTCCGGCTCGAGACGCTTCTTCAGGAGCATCAGGTTGGAGATCCAGGCCGCCTCTTCGCGGAACTGATCCTCAGTCAGGACGACGTTCCGGTAAGGTTTGCGGGCAATCTGATGTCGTTCGGGCTCGTCCAATAGACGTATCTGGTTATCTTCCTCCGTCAACATCTTCTCGGCCAGCTGCGAAGGCTCGAACACATCCTTCAAGTCCAAGTGCTTCTCCTCGTCCATCTCCTGCTCATCTTCTTGATCCTCCATCTCCAGTGCGAACAGGTATTCGTTGCCATCTCCGAACGCGGCGCGCATATCATCGAGGGCGTTCTCATCCAGGCCGGTCACATCGGTGACGCCCAGTCCTCCCTTGGAGGCACGGGTGACCTCCAGGTCCTCCCGCTCCCGTTGCATTTCGTCATCGGAGAAGACGTCCTCTTCGATGAAGTCGTCCATCTCATCGTGCATATGTCTTCGGTGACCGGACCTCCCGTAGTCGGGAGCCGGTTCTTCATCTTCATCGGAGTTGAAGATGTCATCAATGCCCTGGGAGGCTTGTCGGACATCCCGGTCTTTGTGACCACGCTTTAGGCGCTTGAATCTGGGCTGGTACTAAGGTTAGATTCGCGATGCGCGACGGAATGGAAACTCAATTTGGGGGTTGGGGAGGGGGGAGGGAGGGGAGAGGAGATATGGTGAAAGTCTTGACATACTTCTGCGGCGGAGGAAGACTGATAGTTGGGATTGAGTTCCCCGATGAGCTCCAGATCTTCGTCATCTAGATGCTCATCCTCGCGTTCCCGATCCCGCTGCTTCCTCTTCTCCCGTCGGCGCTCGGCGCGCTCTTCGATCTCTTCATCTTCGTCGACGATGAAGCCCTCGCGAACCTGAGAAGTGAGTGGGGTCAGCATCGAAGCAAGCGGAGACACGCGCTATAGAGACCGGGCAACATACTGCGCGGGCGGCCTCCTCATCGTCATCATCGTCCTCGTCCTCTTCACTGGAGTCGTAGTTGTTATTGGTGCCAGCACCCTCGCGAACTTGTCCATCGTAGTCATCGGCAAGCCCCTCGTCGTTTTCATCGTCATCGATCATGGCCTCCCCCTCGACCAAATGACGG
Organism: Aspergillus ellipticus CBS 707.79; assembly: GCA_003184645.1. Taxonomy (NCBI): domain Eukaryota; kingdom Fungi; phylum Ascomycota; class Eurotiomycetes; order Eurotiales; family Aspergillaceae; genus Aspergillus; species Aspergillus ellipticus. The sequence goes on from KZ825978.1 coordinate 43,812, forward strand.
GCGCTCATGGTGATTGTCTAGGATTGCGTGGTGTGAGAAGTTCAGTAGTCGGGGGAGTAGAGCAAAGGATAGTCGGAAGGAATCTGCGGGGAGGGGGTCAGGAGTGAGGTGCAAAAGGGAGAGAAAGACACCAGGCGCAGGCACGGAAACGAGACCGCCACAGTGGACGGCAACACACAAAACCTGAGGGGGCCAGAGGCTGGGGGAGAGAGAGATGAGAAAAGGATGGAATGGCCTGCTTTGGATCGCCGACACGAGATCCCAGCAAAGCGACGCCGCTGTGGCGCCGCACCGCTTCACCGCCCGCCGGAGCTGCCACTGTGGCTGGTGCGCGCGCCTTACGTGGAGCAGCTAGCCGGGTTGGGCCTAGCCCCTCCGGGTGGGGGTTGCGGCCAGACGCGCAGTTTGATAGGGTCAGGTGACCGGGGTGCCCCTCAGCAGCAGCAGCAGCATCCAAACAACAAACAACACAACCACATCAATAATACAAGTAAATAGTAATAATACAATGGGCATCCTGGTCCTGGCTGGCCAGTCAAGACGGGATGAGGCTATTCGAGCCGGGCAAGGTGTCCTTGGCAGTAGCCCCCCGGATGGACATGCCCAGTCAGTGCCTCGGATCCATACTTCGACAGCCACCGGATCCCCATCCCAGACAAAGCCCACCAGGAATCGATAGTCTAGTCCACGCCATCGGTTGTTTCATCGGCCCCAACTCGACCCCCATGGGTTTTTTTCTTTTGTTTCGGATTCGCCCTGAGCATGCAAATCCCTCCCTGAGTCACCGCCCGATTGCAGAGGAATGAGTAGTAGTGACTCCCCTCAGGGATCAGGGACCGCCCTGCTGCTGCGTGCCTGGCGCCCGTCTTAGACTCTTAGTAGTAGTCGTACTCGTCCTCTCCTCCGCCCCAACTTCTCCTCTTCTCCTGCATTTCCCCTCCACCAACTAGTCACCAACCCAACTTCCATCTTCCCCTTCCCCTTCCCCTGCCCTCCAGCTTGGCAGATTCCTCGGGGGATTCGTCTCCCCTCCACCACCGACCGCACCAACACCACCGTCGACTGCTAGGGCCACATTCCCTCCCCATCCCCCCCACCTGTTCTCGCCCTCCCGGCTTCACGGCGCTTATCCGGTGTCTCAGCGTCCAATAACTCCCACCGCTGCAGGCCCGACGGACTGACACTGGTCGGTTCTTCTGTCTCACGGGCCCGCATAGTCGCCTCTGGGCAGCTCGTCCACAAATTGGGCGGACAGGCCGGTATTGCCTTGCAGATACAATCAGTCTCTCTCCCATCAACAACTCCCTCGCCTTTTCCCTCTCGTCCCCCGTCTCTATCCCTCCGTCCCCGTGGCCGCATCGCCTCCGTTGCTCCGCCATGGCCGACCAATTCAAGGCGCGAACGCTGAAGCGCAAGAACGTCAAGGGTCTCGCCCTTAACGCAGCTCCGAAGCCGACCTCCAATCCCTCCGACGGCGATGGACAGGCCTCGGGCGCCGCGGGAAATGGCGAAACCAACCGCACCGATACCCTCGAGATCGGCCTGGAGTTCCGACTCGACTTGCGTAGCGAAGATTTGGTGACCCTGAAGGAACTGGGAGCTGGAAATGGCGGCACCGTCTCCAAAGTCATGCACGCTTCCACCAAGGTCGTCATGGCTCGAAAGGTACACGAGATCCTCTGTGTCCGTTCCGGACGGCAGGTCCGCCGTATACTGACCAGGATCGCAGATTATCCGGGTTGACGCCAAGGAGAACGTGAGGAAGCAGATCTTGCGAGAGCTCCAAGTTGGCCACGACTGCAACTCCCCCAACATTGTCACCTTCTACGGTGCCTTCCAGAACGAAGCCAGAGATATCGTGCTGTGCATGGAGTACATGGATTGCGGGTAAGTGAGCTCGTCGGCCCCTCGGAAAGCATCGACGGATCTTGGGCTCGGAGCTAATCGCACCCTTGCATAATAGCTCGCTTGATCGGGTATCCAAGGACTTTGGCCCGGTGCGTGTGGACGTGCTGGGCAAGATCACCGAGTCCGTCCTTGCGGGTCTGGTGTACCTGTACGAAGCGCATCGCATCATGCATCGGGATATCAAACCTTCCAACATCCTCGTCAACTCGCGCGGTAACATCAAGCTATGCGACTTCGGTGTCGCGACCGAGACGGTCAACTCCATCGCAGATACGTTTGTCGGCACATCGACCTACATGGCCCCGGAGCGGATTCAGGGTGGCGCATACACGGTCCGCTCGGATGTCTGGAGTGTGGGACTGACGGTCATGGAAGTGGCTGTCGGTCGGTTCCCCTTTGATACGTCCGACTCGTCGGCGGGCGACCGTGCCAGCGCGGGACCGATGGGCATCTTGGATCTGCTGCAGCAGATTGTACATGAGCCTGCCCCGAAGCTGCCCAAGAGCGACGCCTTCCCTCCGATCTTGCACGATTTCGTCGCCAAATGTCTGCTCAAGAAGTCGGAGGAACGCCCGACACCTCGGGAGCTTTATGTATGTCCCATAGTCTCGGACTCCGGTTGAGGGAGCTTGAACTGACCCCCGCTCTAGGACAAGGATGCGTTCTTGCAGGCCGCCAAGCGGACCCCAGTTGATCTCCAGGAATGGGCCATCAGCATGATGGAACGGCACAACCGCAAGTCGTACCTGGCTCCTCCGCCGCCCAAGTCGCTGAAGGAGGAGCCTCCGGTCTCGAACCCATCTCCCAAGCCCCAGTCCAGCAAGCCCTCGCGCACTCCTCAGTACGTCCCAACCTCGTCATCGGGCGACGTTCCCTTAAACGTGGACCACGACGTCCCCGCTCACCAACAATACAGCTACTTCCCCGCGAACCCGTCGCCTCGTCCCTCAAGGACCACACGCTCGCCCCCGATTTCCCTCGAGCATCTGTCCTTGGAGGATGAGTACCGATCCGGCGGCCGTCGTCGGACTCCAGTCGGGGGCCCGTCTTCCGGCCTGGAGCCTCCGGTGCACCCCGGGATGGGATCTCGCTCGGCCAGTTCGCACAACACGAGGTCGCGAATGCCTCTGCAGTCCGCGGCTTTGCCCGTTCGGATGGCGCCTCCTCCCACCGGGCCTCTGCCCACGCCCCCCAGCGGCGGATCCTGGCAACGCCAGCCAAACTCCATGCGCGGCGACCATATGAGCGGCGCTGTTTAAGCGGTCCTCAGACACGACCTTCTACCCACCCAACACCTCCCCGACATTATCTCTCCACCTAAAACCCGTGTCGACGCTCCACGAAGCCGATCCCGTTCAAACATTATGCATTCTCCCTTGACCCTTCTCACCCCCCTCAATTAGCACCGGAATGATGGATGACGGACACGACTAACACCGCTGCTTGCTTGACCATGTACCCGACCCATTTATGTCCATGACACTTTTGCATCGGCAAGGCGTATTCATTCATTTTTCATTGGCCCTTTTCTTAATCCGATTTCTCTTTTTTTTTTTTCTCAATTCCATTCAATCCCATTCTATTCCATATGATGCATCTTCCATGTGCCAGATACTTACTTCCCTTTTCCCATCTTCCTTCTGCATATCTTTTCTTCCCTGTATCTTCTCTTTTCCTTTCCCCCCACCCACCGGTCATGTCATGTCATGTCATGCAAAGTAAAGCATAAGCAAACTAACACTGTACATGATGCGATCTGCCTCCATCCCTACTACCTATCTAGATCCCAGTCGATCTAGAGTCAGTGTGTGCATTTAAATCCCCCAATCAAGCTCAAGCACAACCCATGTGCAATTTGAGGCTGGGACTCTCGGATCTCTTCTACAATATCAATTGCATTGCATCTCATCCCCAGAACAAAATCCCCCATTTCTTTTCTACTGATGGGGTGAAATCCACGTGGATATCACAAATCCAGAATCAGGAAAAAAAGTATTCTGCCCTTCATAGGTCGGCTTGATTTCAATTCTGAGTAGACGAAGATAGCAGCAGCAGCAGCAGCAGGAGTAGTAGTAGTAGTAGTAATCATAGTAAGTCAGTCCGCATACCGCGCCTCTCTTTAACTATGATAGTAGTAGATAGGTAGGCATGGAATCGTCCAGAGAGGATCGGCAACAGATCAAGATGGATGGAGATCAAAACACATAAAAGCAAGCACAGGTAGCAAAGCCATCACACCGAATCATGCAGAGAAAGAAAAGAGTAAAAAAAAAAATTTCATCCCATCACCACCGTAGGAGAGAGATATGGGATATAGGGGATGGCGCCTAATGACAGTGACAGTGCACTTTAACAAACAAACATAAAGATAACGAGTAAAAGAAAAAGAAGAAAACAGACCGAGTCACGAGCGTGGACGGCCCTACATCCGACTGAATCATTCTACGAATGCCCTTTCATCATTTCCCCCTTGTAACCCGGACCAGACAACGCCAACAGAAGAAACACGTGAAACAAATGGCACCCAGCACGGCGCCGTCATGAGGGAAGAGGTCACTTGCATATCTGGAAGCTGGAGAAGAAGAGCCCTACTTCATGGCGAGCTCCGATCCACCCACCGGATTGGGTGCAGGCGGCGCAGGAGCAATATTCGGACGCGGTGCCAGCTCGACCATTGGATTCTTGGCTCCACGGGTGCTTGAGCTGCCTCCCCGGCCGGCTGCACCGCCGCCCCGGCCGTGCGAGGCCGCAGGGGAGTGCCCGGACTTGTCTTGCTCGGCTTGCTGACGGGCAGCCTTGCTGACACGCGGTCGACGAGTGGTGCTGCCACCCCTCGACCCGGGCCCTCGAACAGGCAGACCGGTCTCCTGGGATATCGGGACTGCTGCGGCCAAGGCCATCTGTTGATGGGACGGCGGTCCTCGTCCCCGACCACCACGCCCGCGGCCACGGCCACGCTTGATCGTACCATCGGCCCTGTGCGTCAATGTTAGCAAGGCCATATCAGGGAAACACAATGTGCGACGCAGGCGGCAGGTTGATACGTACCGTTCCACCTGGATCTTCTCGCCATCTGGCACCAGCGGTCCACTGTAAACGAAGAACCCATCCTTACTGGCAGCTGCCTGTTCCTGCCATGCCAACTCACTGTCATCGACAAACGGATCATCTCGGTCATACTCCTCCATTTTCTTCTTGCGACGCTTCTTCTTCCCCTCCGCATCGGCACCATTGGCGCGCGCGGCGGCTCCGTCGCCCTCCATGTCGCTGTCACGGTCGACTTCCAGACTGAGGTCCTCATCGGCACTTTCTCCCGCAGAGAGCCCGCGCCCGCCTGGCTTGTCATTCCGCTCTAGGAGAGCCCCGGCCGCCGCAACACGCGCTAGGCGCTCCTTGTGTGCAGCGAGGCGGGGGTGTAACGCGGCAAAGCCATATTGCTCCTCCGCTAAGCGGGCAAAGTTGATGATCTGGTTCCCCGTGCCTTGGAGCGGGACGTGCAAGATGATACTAGGCGTGCGCCGGTTGTCCGGGTCACCCGTGGATGCACCACCATCCACACCAAAGAGCGCATTGGAAATCAAACCAGAGCCCTGAGGCAGCTGGGGAGTTTCTTTGGCTGCTCGAGGCGGCTTCGGAGAGGGGGCCTTCGATGCAGGTGTTGTCGATGGCGGTTTTATATCCTTGTCCTTTTTGATCGCCTTGGGGGCAGTCGATGCAGCCGGTGGGTCTGGTTCTATGTCCATTGGCGTTGGGCCAGGCGAAGGCGGTCGGTTATTGGAGGGCGCCGGTCCTGATGCTTGTACCGGGGCTGGCGTCGGTGCCGGCGGCTCGGAGGCCGGAGGGGGAAGGGGCTGCGGCGCAGGAGCTGGAGGTGGCGTTTCCCTGACGGGTGGTTGTTGTTGTGAAGGTGTTGCATATGGTGATCGAAGAGCATAGGGCGAGACCGGCCGCGGTTGCGGTTGCGGTTGCGGTTGCGGTTGCGGTTGATGTTGATGTTGGGGTTGGGGTTGGGGTTGAGGTATGGGCTGCGGCTGCGGCTGCGGTGGTGTGGGAGCGATTTGCGCCCCCACGGGGGATGGCGAGTAGGTCGAGGCACCATGAATCGGAGAGCCATACGGCCGGGAAGCATAGACAGGCGGCGAGGAAGTCGAGGGCGGATCAATGATGCTGGCAATGGCCGGAGAGGCACTGGCCCGGAATGTCGGACGCGGAGAAAGAGGGCGCGCCGGAGGACTGAAGGCGGCGGCGGAAATGGGCGTCGGAGCTGGCGCTGGCGCTGGCGCTGGCGATGCAGTGTCAAAGGCTGACCGAATGGGATCGAAGTTCTGGCCGCTGGTCCTTTGCGGCGGGGGGGCGGGCGGCTGGGACTGCGGCCGCGGAGGAGGTGCGGATGGCATCATGGCCGGATAAGAGGAGACGAGGGTGGCCGGAGGCACGGGCGGCGGAGTTGGATGGGACGGCGGCGGCAGGGAAGAGGGCGGGTTGAGGAGACGAGCCTGGCCCTGCAGCATGGGCTGAGGCTCGATTCGAGAGCCCCGAGGACTCGCGATGGGAGTGCTTGGGGCTGGAGTCGGGGCTGCAACGGGCGCTGGAGCTGGAGCTGGAGCTGGAGCTGGAGCTGCAGCTAAGACTGCAGCCGGGGCCGACGGAGCACTTGTCGCAGGGACAGGCGCCGAAGCAGCCACGAGGGTTGGAGAAGGAGCCGAAACAGCAGCCGCCCGGGGACTCTGGTCGGGCGTGGATGCCTCCAACCTGGGCTTCTTGCGAGCGGACGAATTGGACGGATTGGTCGGCGTCGACGTGGACTTCTCCCGCTGGCGACGGCTGCCCCGTTTGGTTTCTCTCTCTTGATCTTGTTCCTTCTCCTTCTCCTTTATCTCCTTCTCTTTCTCCCGTTCCTTCGCTTTGACGGCTCTGGCCGGTTCTCTCCGTTCGATCTCGGGCTGCTCGTCTGGGTTCTTGCGACGCGACCGTCGGGTACGAGTTTCGCGGGCGGGAAAGTCGATGGGGGAGCGCGACTCGTGTTCACCTGAAGCCGAGTGCACGGTCGGCTCAGTGGACATGGTGAAGAGGGGAAGAAAAGAGGGGAGGGAGGGGAGGGAGGGCTCAGAGGCGTTGGAGCATCGAGTTGGAACGACGAGAGGGTGGCCGGAGGAGAGGTTGGTTGGCGGTGGACAGTCGAGCCGGGGGGTGAATGAGAAGATTATATTGAATGCGTCTGACACTGACCACTCAAACAGAGACTAAGCCCGCGAGAGAATTGAATGAGGGGCGGAGCGAGATGGAGCGAGGTGAAAGGGTGGTGGTGGTGATGGGAGGGGGGGGGAGAGGAGAGGAGAGGAGAGGAGAGGAGAGGAGATGGATGGAGGAAGGAAAGAAGAGATGGAAGGGGAGAACGAAGGAAACGCGGAGAGGACAGGACCAGAGCAGCAGGAACAGCAAAGAGGAACAACAACTGCCCAGACGAACATGAAAAGGGGCCGCGGACGAGGAGGGCCTGAGAGTGGGCGGGCAGACAGGGCCTGGAAGAATCCTGACGATATAGACAATAGAATACTATTCTGCGTGGAGTTACATTCTTATCCAGCCGACCAGAGACGGCCGCCCGGCCGCGAGGAGACGTGGTGGGCGCCACTCGCCTTTGCGGTTCTTGATTCTCTGCCGGCCTTTCGATGGTTCGTTATCGCGTTTGGTTCCCATCATTCGCCCTGCTTCGCGCCCGGTCGGATCGCCCCCTCGCACCGCCAGGACGGGCCCAGGACCGGGCTCATGCCCCGGAGGCCTCGCTCGGAACAATCCCAGGCCCCAGAGCTGTGCCAGCCAGCCCGACAGCCGGCTTTCTTGCCTTCCCCAACGGGCGCTGCGCCTGTTTAGTCGTTTCGATATCAGATGCGGTCACCTGATTGAACGTGCTTTACCCAATCAGGTAGGGCAATCAGGTGAGCCGCTAGACCCGTCCGGGACTAGCCGCCCCCATTTTAGCTTTTGAGCCGCATGCTGACTCAGCCTGCAGCCTGCCCGTGCGCGCTGACTCAGCGCTGACTCACCCACGGGCGCCGGGGATACCTTCATTCTCGACCGTTTCGACCGCTTTTCTCCTCCGCCCGCCCACCCCCCACCCGACCCCATCACCATGGCCTTCCGCGGCGAGCGTTTTGTCCTTGATCTCGGCTCCGACGATGAGGCGCCCCCGACCGACTCCAACGATGGCCCTCAAGACCCTTCCTCCTTCTCCATTCCCGGCCTGATCGGCGAGATTCGTGAACGGTCCCCCGCTGCCCCCGCCCCGCCGGCTCCCAAGCCCACCACCACAGGCTTTCCCGCCCATCGCCGCCGCAACAAGCCCTCGGCATTTAAACAACGGCGAGCCCCAGAAGACCCAACGTCCGCTGCAGCCGCAGCATCTTCCGCGACCGCGCCCGGTCCGACGGACGAGAAATCGGCCATCGCAGAGCAAAATGCGCGGCAGCTGGCATCCATGTCGGATGTGCAGATCCGACGCGAGCGCCAGGAGCTGATGGAATCTCTCGATCCTTCTCTACTCGAGCGATTCCTGCGCAGAGCCCGCATCGACGACCCCCCTCCGAGTACCCCTCCGAGTGCCCCCAAGAGCGCGCCATCCTCCACCCAACCACCGGCAGCCGTTTTCCCCGTCAAAGAAGAAAAGGAGGAGGAGAAGAAAAACGAGGAGAGAGAGAAGGAGAAGGAGGCTACACCGGCGCCGACCTCAGTAACGCAGCCATCTCCCCCGACCCAGCGCTCACTAGATGATCTCGCACCCACGAAACCCCCCGACGAACTTCACCCCGCAGCCGCCGAACTGCCCCCCTCGGACAGCGTGCACTTCCCAGCTCCGCCAGCGCAAACCTCTCCGATGCCCAACCTCGACCCATCCTCGCCCTCCTTCCTCTCCGACCTCCAAGCGCACTACTTCCCCAACATCTCTCACGACCCCGCCGCACTCTCCTGGCTGCAGCCCCCCTCCGCCGACCCCGAAGACCCGGACTCCACCTCTGCCTACCATCCCACCAGCAGCGCCGAGGCCGTCCTCCCCTCGAACCTGCGTTTCTCCCTCCTCGGCACCGTCCTCTCCCCCGCCACGTCCCTGTCGCTGCCGACCAGCCTGGGGCTGCATCACCACGGCAAGGACCCCCACGCCGCCGGCTACACCATCCCCGAGTTGGCCATCCTCAGCCAATCGACCTTCCCCGCGCAGCGCTGCATTGCCTGGCAGGTGATCGGCCGCATTCTCTTCCGGCTCGGAAAGGGCCAGTTCGGAGAGCGCGGCAGCCCCCTCGTCGAGGGGCTATGGTCCGTGGTTGAGCACGAAGGCGTAGTGGGCGGCATGCTTGCGGAAGCCGATAATGCCAAGGGAGGATCTCGTCGTGGTGACAAGGGCCCGTCCACAGGGGACAAGAAGGCCGAAGGGCAGGAAGAGTCGGCGGGCTCGACGACTTCGACCGGACGCCGACAGCACGCCAGTGCCACCGCATGGGCAGTCGAGGGTGTCTGGCTATGGCAGTCAGGCGGCGGAGGAGACCGCGGCGTTCTCAAAGAAAACACCATTCGATCCCAGTGATGAACATGATGATGATGAGGAGGAGGAGGATACACATTCCACTGTTTCTCCCTTTATAAAAGTGTATACAACAGGCGTTCTATTCTTCCTGCATGACTACAGTGCGGATCGCTACCAAATAATCCGAATTGATTATGATATGATATGATGAAACGATGAATTGGTGGTATCACCCCCACTCCACAAGTACTCCTTCCTTCCTTCCTTCCCCCCCCCCCCCCCTCTATGGGTGTAACTAAACTCGCCTGTTTATGCATACATGCAAACACAACATTACCTAACACAGTAGCGGCCAGCATAACACAGATGATCGTATAAACAGAAACTCCAGTCAACTCGTAATGAATCATAGCATGTAATGCATTGCAGAAACTATCGGAATCTCTCATTCATAATCTCCTATTTGAACCCCCCATATCTTCCACCGCATTTCCTCAATATGGTCCCTCCGTAGCCACAGTCCCTCAGACGGGGTGGTCAGGCGATACAACGTGCTTTCTTCCGAGACTCCGTGCGATTCGTCGTCCAGGAACCGCTCCTCGACGGGCGTGTCGATCCAGTTGAAAAGGAGCCGGAGCTGCCAGATCCTGTCGCGGACTTCGTCGGGATCCGCGCCGCGGCCGCGCGCCGCTTGGACCGCGTTCTTGACGATGCCCTCGATGACTAGTTTGCTGTCGACGGCGGACTGCCGTAGCCAGGGCGCATAGGACACGACGTTGGCGCCCGAGTTGCGGCTGCGGGCGGGGAAGGATGACGGTAGTACCAGGGCCTTTTCGCGGACGTCCAGCCCTTGCAGGGACGGCAGGTCGAAGATCCATTCCCACATGCTTTGGGCTGGCGAGATGGGCGTACGGTTGGTGCCGGAGGTGAGCAGGGTTGCGAGCTTCGGCATCGCCGCGGGTGGGAGGCCCTTGCCGTGGTTGGAGGCGGAGAGGGACGATGGGAGAATATCCTGAGCTTCGCTGAGCCCGGAGAGCGTTGACACGAATACCGATGAGCCGGTTGGGTTGTAAGTAGCCTTCCGGCGTAGATAGACCGACTGGTCGCCCTGGCGGAATTTCTGGCGCAGGTCCGGGTTGTTGGCAAAGTCGAGCACCAGCGGCCAGTAGTCGGCGTTGCGGACCTCCACGCTCGTGATGCCACTGAGGTCTGGGAGTAGGCATGGCGCGGTGATCATGCGGCTGATGCCATCGTGGTTGGTCAGGGTGATGGGGATGGAGATGGGGCGACGGGAGTCGATGTCTCGAGGCACCAGGCAGCGGGGCTCCGCCGCCAGGACCCAGAGATGCCGGAAGGCTTGCAGATGGCATTTGTTGTCGAGGACGGTGGTGGGGAAGATGGGGTACAAGGAGCAGATCAGCGAGGCGATCGCCAGGTCGGACGTGCCCAGAGTGTGGCTGCCCCCGCCCAGGAACAACAGCCCCATGGCCATGTGCGCGGCCATATGGCTGCCGTATGGTGTATCGCCATCCACCCGGCCATGGAGAGACCGCAGGCGTCGGAAGAGCGGCAGATCCCCCGTCCCTGCCATCACGGCCGCAGTCGCAAGTGCCACGACGTCCTGACAGTGTCGGACAGAGTTCCGCGAGAGCTTCGCATCATAGTTGATGGCTGGAAGTCTGCAGATGCGGATGAATTGATCCAAATAGGCAAGCAGCAGGTCGCGCACGGCTGGCTGTGCAGAGCCCGCATAGCGAAGACCAAGGGTGAAGCAAAGGCCCGCAACGATGTTGAAGAACGGCATGTCATCGCTCTTCAGTCGACGGATGCCTGTTAGACGATACCGCCGACGGTAGACATTCGGAAGACTCTGCACGAACCACTCATCGGTGGGACGGATGCTATCCCACATGATAACATGCCGTGCAAGGGTGCGCAGGAGGAACAGGTCCGGCCGGACGTAGTCGAATCGCACTGTCGTGTCAGGGATGTCAATCTTTTGGGCCAGGATTTCATCGTTGGTCTTCATGAAGATGATGGCCAGGGCAACCGTCGCGCCCGCCGTGGCCCGGTCCAGGACGTGTGCTAGATCAACGTTCTTGGTGCCAACTGCAACAGCCAGCAGTCTCTCCACGATGTGCATGTCGCGCATTCCTCTCAGGTCCTTCCCTTTGGCCAGGTTGATGAAGCCCAGAGCAAGGCCGGCGGCCAGACGGTACCCTTCATCACGCAAGTCCTCGTGAGACCCCTCCTGCTCTACATTTTCAATTTCGGACAGCATCACTTCACTCATTCTCCGATGCTGAGAACCGCAGTAGAGAAGGCCGATTCCCATAATTCCCGCTGTTTGTGTCAAAGGTGACAGGTTGAGCTCGGCCGCACCAAGAGGTAGCATCCTAGTGACATGTACCGACAGAAGCCGAGTAATCAGGGTATCCATTGTGCCGAGATAAGAAGCCGACAGACCGAGCAATAGACCGATCGAGGTCATTGTGTGCTTGGGCGTCAGGTATTTGAAAGCAACCCATTTGGCCAGGGACTTGAGGTGTCCGTTCAAGCCCAGGGCCATCAAAAAGCCGGCATGTCGGTTTGTCAGCTCCTGGGGCTTGTTGAACAGGATCCACGACGTATCAATTCCCTTGGAGTTCTTGGATATCGCGAGTCCCGTGGACACGCCGTTGTGGAAAAAGGCCCAGCACACCTTCTCCTCGCTAAAGGAAGCTCGGTCCGCGCTGATTGTAACATTGGACGGCTTCATGACACACTGCAAAGAAAACGAGGGAATCGGAAGCTTCTCCGTCAGCAAGGGTAGTCGCCCGCTGAAGGTCAGCATGGCCCGGCCTGCAGGGATCGAAAGCGTCCTCAGGGTCACTAGTTGCACCACTTCCTTCTGGGCTTCCAGCAAATCCGAGTCGGTCCATTCTGGTTCGGGAATACACTCTGCTACAGGAGCTTTAGACTGATTCAGCAACCGAGCCGCGTCGACAAAGCGCTTATCTTCGCGGAAGATCAGCCTGGTTACAGAGAACCGATCCGCCTCAGCCGATGCTTCGAATGAGTTGGTTGCATCGATATCTAGCACAGATGCACCGATATGATGTACATCGCGCATCGCGTCGTGGGACAGCGCGGGCTGCAGCTGCACCGACGCGGATGGAAGCCACGAGCTGTTCTTGCCCATCGAAATGCTGAGATCCTCACGGTCAATGAGTTCGAGGAGCGTCGAGTTCCAAGATGTTGAAGCGTGCATTTGCGACTGCATAATCGCTTCGTACAAAGGCGCACTAACACCTTCCGGGAAGCTTTCGATGTTGCTTCTGGTGAAACCCCAACGGTGAAGAAGCTTGATCCGGTCAAGCGGCGTTGTTAGGGTGTGTACTTCAGAAAGAAACCCATCTAGAGCCATCGTTCGGGGAGTAAGTGCAAAGCACTCTTGCCATAGTCTTCCCTTCCGTGGGGCCCGTTCTGGCCCATTGACCAGGTTCAGAAGCGTAAAGAACGACGATGAGGGTTGACGCCAGGCGTTTTCTAGATGGGAGAAGATCGAGGGAGGTGTAAACGGCTCGTCGGGTACTTCGAGCATGGAGATGCGGGTCTCTTCGAATTGCCACCGGTCCATGCTGGCCATTTCCATGCCATAATAGGCGTTCTCGGCCCATGTCCAGGACTGCCACCCCAGCCATCCACCGATTTGGGCCAGGACTGGCGCAAGAAGACCCGAAAGTTTGCCTGATTGCTCACTGTCACAGATCGAGAGCTTTTGCTCTTCACGGAGAAGATGCAGCGCGACTAGGATTGCGCACAGAGAAGTGCTTCGTATGCTATGGCTGAAAGACAGCGCGGTGGGAAGATAGCCAGAGGAGCCCACGGCCTTGTCGCCCCAACTGGTGTTTTGAAACTCCCGGGCCAAGGCGATGCATCGGATCATATAGGTGTTTGTGCGGCAGGTGGACCGGCTTGAGCTGCCGTGGCTCACTGCACTATCCTCGGCGTCTTTCTCGACGACCCACGCCCAGGAGCTGCTGGCCATCCACGGTGCGACCACTCCAGCAGAACCGGACTCCTGCTCCAGCATTGTCTCCCAGCTTTCCAAGTCGACGTAGCTTCCACTACTTGACCTCAACAGACTCCGCTTCCTGCGTGTCGGCTTGGCTGTTGGTCGTGGCTGTTCGCTGTCAATCGACGGAATCGCCATGGAAAACAAGGTTATGACCATGGCTGTCCATTCGAGGTCGTTTTCATGTGTGCCCCTATCGCGGAGCCATTTCATCGTCTCCCACCAGGCAGCCAGCACCCCTTCCCTTGCTTTCTCGTCGGATATTGCAAACCGACACACTTTGAGCACACGTTTCACCAGCTCATTGCTTGGTTCCATCTGGACCTGAAGCTTAACTCTTCTATTTGCGGAGTCAATCACATCAAATTTGCCTCTGGCTGCCGGATGGTCGAATCCAGTCACGGTTATAGACGAGTCAGTCATCAACCGCTTCGCGCCACTTTCCCGTCGATGGTTCCCAGACGTGTTAGGGTACACCCCGTATGCTTCATGGAGCATAAGTTTCGTCGGGACTTTGATGGTTGTCGGCCTGCTCCAGGGAGTTTGCAAGTGCAAGGTCTGTTGGTCATCATCGGTTTTCTTCAAAGTCATAACCCGTGAGATTTCTCCATCGACAACTTTACAAGCATCCCATACATCTGAGAAATGCTGTATACCAGAGGCCTGAACTAATAACGGTCGCTCTTCAGATGGTGTCCGCTTCTTCGTCTTCTTGGAGAAGACCGTGTCTTTCTTTGGAGCTGAAACTCGATCGACTTGAAGGTTGACAACCGTCATTGATTTGGCCTCTCTATCCACCAGGTAGAGTGCCAAAGCCACCGTGTTTCCACTTTGCGTACCACCAGACTCCGAAGGGCACAGGGTCATAATTGTCAGTTTCCGAGATGACGGCTTGGACTTCACCGGTGTTTGAAAAGAGACAGAAATCTTGGAGGAAAAGCTCTCAACCTTGGAAAGAAGGACCTCCTCGGGCAGGCCAGATGCTGGATGATTGAGGTCCATGTTCTCAAATCCTTCAAACAAGCTTTCATTATTCAGCTCCTCGAGAAGTCTATCAACAGGGGCGTCAACAAAACTGCCGGCTGTGCTGTAAACAGAGCCATTGCCGGGAGGAAGGGAACCTCGCGGGTTAAAGCCAAAACTACCCCGAGTGCTACCAGCTCCTATAGATTGCCGCAGCCCACCGTGGGGCATGGAGCTGGGCTGGCTACCAGTGGCAAGATCGGAGAATGTAATCCTGTCCTGGCTGGTTGCCAGGTCCGCGCGTGCAAGTAGAGAGCTTACTCGTCTCGATGTCTTCAACGGTACCCCGATGTCCCCAAAATCTTGACCCAGCTTGGAAGCCAGATCGTCCTCATCTCCCTTTCCTTCAACAGAGTACTGTGATATAGACAGGCCGGACGTGTTCCAACCGTCGCTCCGGGGGCCAAAGCTCTCCCTGGCCGCCGACGGGCGAGCAGCGGGGGTCGTGGTTCCTGTCGTCATCCCATAGTGCGAACTGCGACGCTTCGACCGAGTCCCCCCTGTCTCCCTTCTTTCTTTCCGCTTCGACGAGTGAGGTGTTTCGTCTTCTCTGTAGCGTGCCGTCCATATAGTGTATAATCCGGTATTGATATTGACGGTTACCACGAGGATCAAGGGGCCCATGGTTGAACTTCGACTGGAGCCGACAAGTTCATCCTTTGGAGATACATAGACAATCGCATCCGCTGGGTCAAGAACATCCAACCCCGACGGTCTAGTCGTGACGCTCGTCTGAAGCCAACGAGAAGACTGGTTGGTCACGACCAGTCCCATCTCAGAGTGGGGATCCATAAGAGAGAACACTCGAGGCATGTCGGCCTGTTTGCTCTGCCGTCCCTTCAACCCGGGGTTTTGCGCCGGGGAAATCGTCAGCGACGGTCGTTTTCTTTTGCCGGACGGGATCTCCAATGACTGAGAGCCACGGAAATCTGGCAGAGACGATACAAACGAGTTCGGGGGCGCCATCGGTAGGGGTTTGCCAGCTTCCTCCTCGTGGAGCTTTCTCTGTATCAAAAGTCCCCTGGGCGTTGAAAACACCGAATCGACCTCGAACGGAAGAGGAACGACATGGCTGTTGCCAGCGAGAAAGAATATGTGAGCCTGGGACTTGAGCACCACCACCAGGGCTCGCGCATTGCTTGAGTCGGTGCCCGGGGTGCCTTGGCCAATCTCGCCATCCTGGGTCAGCGTCAACAAGGAGCCCTTGGAGGGTGCCTCGTGCAAGCCCCGGCTGCGGCCTGACTCGTTGCCGGGTTGTGGTTTCTCTCCTGTCCTGGCTCTCGAAGCACTCGCGTCCGATCTCTTGATCTTCCCGACGGAGAAAGTTGTCAACAGGGCGTGTCTGATCTCTTCCTTTTCTAGCTCCAGCCGGAATACTCTTTTGACAACCCCCGCCCGGGACCAGACCGCGCAGGTTTTAGTCCAGACAATCTCATCCTCGACGGTACCGTTCAGGTCTTTGTCCACGCTCGTCGTCCATGAATAGAGCTCGTCGGAGGGGTCGGGAGGGAGGAGGTCTTCTGCGACCAGGAATGCGATGGCGGAGGGCTCGTGGAGGCCGAGGGACCGAACTGTCGCCATTATCGGAGGTAAGGGTCGAACGTCGCGCTAGAATCTCTGGCAAGGCAAGCCCGGGGCAGGGTCATGTCCATTGTCCGCCCGCACCATGGACGGGGGAGGGGGAAGTAGGGGGTGAGGGATGGTGGATGAAGGCCGACGGCCGACAGACAGCTTGGGGGAAGCAGAGTGAGTGAGTGAGTGACGCGCTGGACGCGGCGGGCCACTCTGCTTCAGCCTTCAGCCCAACCAAGCAGCGGCTTTTTTCCTCCTCCGCGGGCCTCGCAACTCCTCCCCCAAAACAACTCCCTCCCTGCCGCCTCTCTCTCTCCCCTCCTTTCACACCCCGGCGTATTCTCTCCCCTTGTGTTCTATTTTTGTCTCCTCTTCAGCTAGCCGCCCCGACATCGATTCTTTTTCTCGAACCGGGTTACCCTCCTTTCACCGTCGGGTGGCTTTGGCTCCCTTCCAGCTATTTCCCTAACCATTGCAAGCCGTTGCCATCAGTGCAATGCCATCCTTTCCATCCAGGCCCCTGGTCAGACCCAGGGACGATGGCCTGCAGCTAAGGTACAGATCAATCCCACCACGTCCGGGCATCTGAACGACCCCATGCTTACCGGGTGTCCTCTTTAGCTACCAGCTGCCTCACCGCGTCCACGCAGCTCAAGGCTACCCGATCCTCGCCCCGAATGGCTCCTCGATCATTGTTTACGGCTATGAGACTGGGCTCAAAGTGGTTTGGAGAGGAGGACGGCCATTCGCGCCAGAGAAGCCTGCTGCGGCCAAAGTGGACAAACCGCAGAAAGCTCCTAGCGCCAGTGACGATGCGATCATGATCATTGACTCCGATGATGAGAGCCTAGCAGAGACCCAGCAAACCCAGCAGGAGGATGAACCAAGCCCCCAGTTTGACGATGAAGAGCCCGAGGTGGACCCCGCCTACCCGTTTGAGGGTGTCCTGCGCCAGGTCGATATACCCCTTGGGAGCAGAGTACTTGAGCTGGCTGTGCCTCGCATTCTACCCGAAACTGCGCGCTCTGCCCTCGATCCGTTCCCCCCAGCTTTGAGACAGGTCATCATCATCTCAGCTGTGTGCGCAGACTACTCCACGCGCATTGTCACTCTACCTTTGAACCCTCCCCATCCTATCCATAAGGACTTGGGAATCCAAACCGTTTCGATCAGTGGCGGAGTTTCCCACCAGGAAACCCCCAGGGGTATCAGCGCCACCTTCACCTATCAAGAAATCGAGCAGCAAGAGCAGGACTCGTCTCGAAGCCTGAGCGCATCCCGCTCAACTCCAGGGCGATGGGACCTTCTTGTCGCAACACATTCTTCCGAGTCGTCGGGTCTGCTCATTATCCACCGGATTCCGATCCTGAAGGAGGAAAAGGCAAGCGGGACTGTCTACCATTTATGCGACGATGAAATAGAGACCAGGCGACGGTATCTGCCCGCACCTGCGGTGAATATCTCTTTCAACCCGTCAAGCTACCCTTCTACACGACACCCGACGTTGCTCGTCGCATTCCATAGTGGATGTGTCAAGATATACTCCTGCTTCTACATGAAGCTATCCAAGGCCTCGCGAAGATCGTCTGGGCCCCAGAGTGACTTTGAGACGTCGGAAACGGAGGGGAAGTGGCTAATCAGCCTTTACCCCGGCTTTGAGCGGTCTCCTTCGGGGCTCCCACAACGGAAAACAATCATCGATGCAGAATGGGTACTTGGAGGACGTGCCGCCATGGTCCTCATGTCTGATGGTGAATGGGGCGTCTGGGATGTCGAGGGGGCAGGCCCTGGGACCATTAAGGGCCCGCTTCAGCGTCAGTCTAGCGTTCAGGGTGTTTCTGGAGGCTCATTAACGGCCTTCTCCGTCAGCGGACGGATCTTGGGCGCTTTGCCTGGCGCAAGTCGCTCGGAGCCAAGCGGGCCTGTTTTTGAACAACGACCCAGGTTTGCACCTTTGACACCTTCCACGAAACGTCTACGTGAAGATACATTACTGAAGGGAGCCTCGACTGGAGTAGCAGCCAGCCCTTCGCTGTCTGGAAGTATCTCCGTCTATCAGACGAACTCCTGGAAAGATCCGCTGCCCGACGAGTCGATCCTGCTGCAGCACGGCAACCAAAGTGCAGTCATCCCAAGTCTGCTATCCTTGTGGCGCAACGCTGTCAAGGCCAGTGGCACATTTGACTCGTCCAATCGCTGCCGGGTTTCGGCTATCCAGGACATCGCTTTGATGGGAGAACGCCTGAAAGGCATCGGTCACCTTCCTGCGGCCTCCCGCCGTACTCGCGGGCAAACATTCGATATGCTGCTCACAGCTGAACACCGGGTTCTGATCCTCGCCCCAAGATTGACTGAGCCAGAGACAGCCCCTGCTACTCAGGCACCGGTCAGAGAAATGCCCACGACAGAGGTAGATCAGCAGATGCTGCGAAAGGGCGAGCTTGACGTGGATGGAATGGACCGGCTCCTGAGTGGCATGGCGAGCGCCAACCGATCCCTTCGCATTGGAAGTCCAATCAAGCGCGCCCGGATCTTCGCCTAAACGGACGATGTCCATTAAGACATGGGTGTGACCATCTATATGTTCTTACGCGGTCACTCTTCCACATACCAACCGTCCATACGATCACCATCATCTATGACACATAACGTCTAACCACCTTCCCAAATTGCACCATGTATAAGTACAACATCCGACCTCGAAAACAGATACAGTCAAAAAAAGATCACTCGGAGAAATGTCTACCGAATCAATCGACAATCCTCAGCCAAGGGAAGGGAAACCATCTTCAGCATCAGATCTTCTTCTTCAAATGTCCTTAACATACAGCTCGAAATCAAGTTCAGAGATACCCATCATCGCACCGCCTTCACTCTCCTGCCCGCTTCCCTCTCCTCCCTATCACCCGTAACCCCAACTTCGCACTGTCAGGTGGAGCGCAAGGTGAGGTCCATGCCTTGAAATCCCTCCTACCGACATACCCACCTACGGTCGGTATGAAAGTAGCAGGGATAAGCTCTGTATCGGTGGCGAGACATCAACCCAACGAGGCACCTGCCCCGTCCCCATCCCACTGTCTATACTCTATGAGTATAGACGATCTCCCACCCACAGGGCCGGTCCCGGTTGGTCGGTCCAACCACCAACTCGACCTCCCGTCTTCCTGACGCATCCAAGTCCGGAATGAGTTCTCTACTCCTGCCATCTTTCTCCACCCGCGACGGGCGCTGATCTGTCCGTGCCTTTGTGCAAAGGACGGGATCCAACCACCTCACTCACCTTCACACTCACCGATGAAGGTTTCTTTGAAAGAAGAGACCTTTGGTTGGCTGATTTGATTGGCTATTTGCAGAAATGGAAGGGTTCCCGTCCTGGATGCCTGCTACATCAGTGTCTGTTGCGGCGAGGGGGGTGGCTGCCGACTATGTGCTGGGAAGGTCAATGGGTTTGGTCCGGGATGGGACATTCTGTAGCTTATCTGTCTGTCTGTCTATTGTGTAAGGCTGCAGTAGATATATAATATCTATCTGTGTATGCTCCTGTGAACGTAGGATTCAGTGAACTGGTATCTATCTCTCTATCTATGTGACATGTCTTCGTGTTTGTTTTTGTCCTCAGTTGTTCGGAGTCCAAACCAACAAATAAACAAACAAACAACCACCAACTAAATAAAGCAAAGACTATCCGAACATGCAATCACCCCCTAAGTACTATCTAGCACTTATTTCCTTCTTTATGATATATGTTTCGAACAGCAAGTTTAAATTCAGTAGTAACAAAAATATAGAAAGAGAAATTTCTTTTTTTTTTTAAAAAAGCGACAATCAATATCTAGGTAACAAAAGATCCTTTTTTCTTCTTGAGTCTTTCGATGTATATACAATATACATGACAGAGCAAACCCCCCAGTCAAGGCAATTCTAACACACCAGAGAAAGAAATAAAAAATCTTGGGGTGATCGATCGATCAATCGGGGGAGGTAGAGAAATTCCACACGACAGGCAGACAGACCAGGACAGTCACTGGACTATATGTACAGACGGGTAGGGAGGGGGACAGGCAGAAGCAAGAAATGAGAATGTGAAAAGAAGATGATGTTGAAGAAGAAGACAGAGTCACGGCTGCCAATGGGAGAGAGTGTGTATGTGAGCACTTTTCCAAATGGAAGTTGCTATGAAGATAAATTCAATTCTGTAGTTGTATGCATGGTGACCAAATGGGGATAGGCTTGTTTAGCCACTGAAGCCCAGCGCGTCCAAATCCTTGCGCACCGACTCCTCGGTCTGGATCTTCTTCATCTGCGTGTCCTCCAGCTTCTCTCCACCGGCAAGGCGCATTTTCAGCTCGTCGATCGCGCGGATCTTCTTCAGAAGGCCGCGGATCTTCTTCTCCTGCGCGGTGGGGGCTCCGTTGGGGTCAACCGCTGCCGCTGCCCCTGCCGAAGCCGCGGCGGCGGCGGCGGCAGCAGCAGCAGCGTTGTTGTTGGCCTTGGCCGAAGGCGCCGAGGCACCGTTGGCTTGGCCGCCGTTCTTGCGCTCCTTGGGCCGGCTATGCTCGTGGCCCTTGTCGCCGCGACGGTCGGGGCTTTGGGTCGGTTCTCCGTCCTCGCCGTCCTTCTGCTTCTTGGCCTCGCGTTTCTTCTTATTGCGAGCGGCCGATTTGGACAGCTTCTCAGGGTTGTCGGCGCCAGGAGGCAGAGCAACGCCTCCTCCAGGAGCGGCTCCCGGAGGAAGATACTCCTCGGCGGGCTCGGCACCGGGGATTTCGCGTCTGCGGGATCTGCCGAATCCGTTCATGGAGGCACCGCCGCTCGCGCCATCCCGGATGAAGGCAGCACCGCCCTGGTCCTCACGCTTGAACGCCAGAGGGGTGAGCTGGCCACGGGCACCCGGGGGACGGTACGCACCCGCGGGCTTCACCGGGGCCTTCTTCGTGCTGAGATACGCCACGGCAGAGGGGTGGGGAGTCGGAAGCGGGTGGAACGGATCACCCAGGGGGTGCTGGGTGAGCGACTGGGGCCGCCAGACCACATCGTAGAGCTCGGTCATTTCCTCGTTGTACACCAAGGCACCGCTCACATGCCAGAGGCGGACGCCGTTGTCGACACGCAGCCGAGGGCTGGTGGTGGCCGTCAGGATGAACTGGCCGTCAGGGGACCAGTTGCAGAGACTGGAGTTGGACGCCTCGACGGTGGCGATCTTGTGGAAGTTCTTGTCCATGTCGTAGATATCCATCTGGCCAGCCAAGTTACCGAAGCCGGCCACGAGCACAAATCGGCCGTGGGGCGAGAAGAGGATGGTGTTGCGGGGGGCCAGAGGGAAAGTGTGCTTGGGCACACCGCGGAAGTTGAAGATCGTGGTCTTGGCCGGCATGTAGCCGTACACGACACCGAACTCCTTGGAGTTGGGAGACCAGGTCACATCGTGAATCGGGCCCTCCTTGTCTATCCGAAGGTCAGTATACGCTATCTTCCAGCGAAGCTGCATCAGCGGCTGCATTCACGTACCCAAATCGACACGGGAGTCAAAACCACCACCGGCACTAAGCAGGTACAGAGTGGTCTCGCCGTAGTAACTCTTGCCCGACCGGTCCACATCGGTCTGCGCAAGCACAATCAGGGTAGTTCCCTGGTCGTTCCACTTCAGCTGCACCTTGTCACCCTTGAAGAAGGTCTTCTGGGAGACGGAGGATCCAAACTGGGGCACCAAGAAGACCTTGACGGCAGCGGGTTGTCCCTAAAAGCACGCAATTCGTCAGCCTCGACACCCTAGGAAACTCCAGTTCGCTCCTCATACCTTGCGCTCCGGAATGAAAACAGCCACCGAGTGGTTCTTGCCGGGCGCGAGGGCAAAGTCCGCAACTCCCTCCACACGCAGCTTGTTCCAGACCTGAGACAGGTTCTCGCTCTGGTAGAACTGAACTTCATTGGTGACCACCCGCGCACAGTAGACCTCATCGGAGGTGTACTGGAGGTTCCAGCCCGTCTGCGACTTCTGGACGAAGTTGCCCACAACCACATTCGCGTTTCCGTCGCTCTCGGGGGACGAGGGCACGACCTGCCAGACCTTCAGGTTCTTGACAGCATCGCCGTTGGCATCCTTCGTGGGGCGCTGCCAGGTGATCAGGTAAGTCCCGAGCGGTGAGAATCCCAGCTCGAAAACGTTGTCAGCGTCGATGACAGAGACGACATGTCCGACGGAAGGATCGACGATGGTAACCCTGGTGGACGATCAATAAGCTTCTCCTCGTGTTTCCAGGGGAAAGGGATCAAATCGCATACTTGTCTGGAGATGCCCACGCAAAATACCGACCGCAGGGGGAGTAAGCGCTACAGCGAATGTTTCCCTCGGGTCTAGCGCCACCGAAGATTGGTTAGCGATCGTTTCCACGGGCAGGTAAGTTGATAGGGTTTCTCCGATTGCCATGCATACCTCTCGAACCCCGACAAAGGCTCATAAACTGGGGCAGCATCCAAGATGCCAATGCCCTTGACCGTACGGTCTGTAGCCAATTAGCAATGCTCCTGTGGCTCCCACGAGGCCTTGGTAATTTTTGGGGGGGCGTGATGGACAAAATTGCGAGTGGTAGCAAAGGTTGTGGGGAAACAAGAAAACTCACAAGCAAGCTGTGTAGGAGCGGCCATCTCGAATCTCTCAATGTACACTCTGGTTGAACGAAACACGGATCCACAAAAGCTACAGTAGCAGCCAAATGCGCGCAGAGAAATAAATGCGACAGGCCAGGATATTCAAGTCCCCGGGTCTCGGTGCTGATGTGAAAGGTCCCCCACCACTTGGGTTGTGTAGCAGACAGGTAGCAGAAAAATTCCACGGACCACGGAAGTCGTGCAGGACGCCTCAAGAGATCGGACGAGGCGGTGACTGCCGAAGGGGAAGAGCGAGCACGAGGGTTAATCGAGGAGGAGAAGTCGTGGGGATTGGCAGAGCAGCGAAGCGTGGCCCGATGGTTGGTACACACAAAGACCGTGAATGGCGGCGAAGCTTGGCGGGATGGCAACGAATAGCTCGGGCGAGTCTCCGGTCCAAAGGGTTCTCGATGCTTGACAAGTCAATGCCAGCAATGACAGGGACAGGAAGACAGTCGGGGTCGGGGGGGGGGCGAGAGGGGAGCAGGAATGGGGAGCGGTGGAAGGCGACGAGGGGGAGGGAGAAGAAGGAAGAGGAGGCGAGGAAGAGGAAGAGGAAGAGGGAGGGAGAGCGAGCGAGAGCGAGAGCGAGGAAGGGAAGAGAAGCGGAAGAAGGCAGAGCGAAGCCTGGAACTGGATGGGCCCCTCCCATTGGGCGCCCGAGGTGGCCCCGGTCCTTACGCCTGACGATGATTCCCATCCGTCAAGTCTGCCTCCATCTGATCGACTTTCTACTATTGACTATCTACATCGCGGTGGTGTTTACGATCGCCCTTCCGGGGAGGTTTTGAATCTCGATCGTGCCAACCGTGGAGGAGCGTTGGGTCTAGATCCGCCATGGCTTGAAGAAAAGAGGATTTCGCCCGATTCGTCATCGCCCGGGCGGCCGCCGGTCGGGATGGAGATCGAATATGATCCTACGGAGTATAATAAATCATAAACAATAATATCACGGCCAGGAGGACACCGGTCAATCGGTCAATCGATTCAATGCTTCAATTTGAGACAAATTACCCGCAGCTATTTCATCGCGCGCTAGAATATCCTACAAATCCTCCCAGTTGCATGATAAATGACCCCGAGCCACGACAGCCGCTCCATTTGCACAGAAATCGAGTCCACCCCAGTCTTAACCTACAATTACAATCCCAATCTCAATTCATATCCCTATCCCAATCCTGATCCTGATCCTGATCCTGACCCTAATACCCTGACGCGCTTAAACATGAAGAACCCCAGTGGAAAACGCCCCTGGCCCGTTTTCGCCCAATGGTCATCTGCCCGACTACTCGGCAAGCGGGTCGCCACCCTGGGCGGGAGTGGCCAGCCGCGGGGTCCTCACCGTGGTATCAACAACGTTCGAGTCATAGGTCATCCCGTCCACCATCCGCGCATCCTGCGTGGGCTCGGGCGTGACCGACCCTGTAGGCGACTGCACCGACTGCACCATGGACCCGTCCCCAGAGTGCTGCAGGTGGGAGGCCATGGGGTTCGCACGGCTCACGCCGGGGCTGCCCAGCGAACTGGGCCGGCCTCCCGACGACGTGCGGTTCAGCAGCGGGTGTGAAATCGGACCACTGATGGTGCTGGCGCCTTCTCCAAATGCGACCAGGCTGGCGTCCCCTTCGTCACTGAAGTTGCCCACGCTGGAGGTCCCGTCCTCCAGGTACTCGCTCATCTTGTCCGCATCGAAGGCATCACTGCCGCTGGCCCAGGTCGTGCGGGCGCCAACGCTGCCCGTGGCACTGGCACTGCCCACTGTACTCCTCTCCTTGATGCCGGAGCCACTGTCGAAGTACCCCGGGTACTGACTCACCGGCACCGCACCGCTGGGCTGGGGGGTGCCGCCTGCTCGGGCAGTAGCCACCCGTTCCAGGCCCGCCAGGCGAGAGATGCGATCGGCTCGTTCGGCCTCCAGGGTCGTCGTGGAGGTTGTAGAAGTGGACGGGGAGTGGTGGGCATGGCGACCATGCGGCAGGGGCTGTCCTTGGTGTCCGTCTTTGATGGCGGTGGTAGACAATGCCGACAGAGAGGTCGTGCCGGAGTTGGGGGTCCCTCTGGTGAGTCAGGGCGATGGTTAGCTAGACTGATAGGAATGGATGGAGAGAACCGGGGAAACAGGAAAGGAAACTAGAGGTCTTACGGCCCCATATCCGATGGAGTGACCGGGTCAGACGGCGGGGGAGGGAGGTTGATCAGAGTCGGGGTGGTCATCTTGCGGGGATGAAGCTCGATCGATTCAACAAGAGATGCTGGGTCCAATAAAGGAAGCACTCCGACGAGAGGCGTCAGGCAAGGTAGGAAGGTAGATAAGAGATCCGGCAAGAGAGATCGATTCCCAGCGACAGGCACAATCTGCGGGGCAGCGAAGAGGCGGATGGATTGCAGGTGTGAAGAGTCCAAAGGGTCGCGTAACAATTCGACACGGGATGGGGATTAGGATGGGGGGGCTGTTGTACGGACAGGGTTGGAGGGTGGTTTGGAGGGGCCTTTTTAAGGTTGGGGTTGATTGACGGTCACAGTTTCAGGAGCCTCGATCGTACAGAGCACTATGCCGGGGTTGAATGGGGGAGGGTGAAAGTGAGGCTGCGGGTGGGCCAGAGAACAGAGCAAAGCAGAGCAGGACAAGTTCGCCTCCCTCCTGGGAACAACCTTTGATCTTTGTGTCCGTCAAGCTCAGGACCCAGTGACCGGGCAGCTCCATGCTGTGTGCCGTGCGTGGTGTGTGCCATTCACGGCGCTTCCCCTGGAGGTGATCCGGCCGGTACCAACTACACAGTAACTTACAAGGCCGCCTCTCACGCTCTCACGGCTCTCACTGCTCTCACGGACGCTGCCGTTTCGGGCTGGCCCTGACGTCACCGCTGTCTCCCCCCCATCGCTCCTCGCCCAATCAGCAGCCCCCGCGGGGCTCGACACCTCAGTGCCTGAGGACGCCACGGCCGGATGCAGCCTGAGGACGCGGCACTCGACACGCTTGTTTGCTCCGTTCTCTCTGCCCTGCAAGCCACTGCAAGTGGGAGGCGTGGAATGGACACGAGTCATGTCCGCCCTGGGAATCCGGGCCCGTTTCATTGCATTTCAGTGCTTCGCCCGTACGCCCCGTCAATCAATCGCTTCAGTAACAACATTCCTCCTTCGGGGTATGATATCCGTTGAAAGTAACTCTATGTGTCTACGGGTTGCGCAACAGGACTGTGTACAGCAGGATTATGAGACAGATCCACTGCTGTGGCTGGCGGCAGACCTCCCCTCGGATTCAGAATTCAAAATTCAGAATCGGTCATCCACCCCTCTGGCCCTTTCTTCCTTGAGCCTCTCCTCCGTGAAGTCCCACCACCAGGCGTGCGGTGCGTTTTCGCTGGGTCGCGCTTCTCGACCGCTCTGCACATCCTCGCTCTCATCCCAGGGCTTCGGGCTCAGAAGGTAGTGTATGTTCTTCACGCGGTCGTCCCGCCAGATCGCATCGTGTACGCCATCCCATCGCATCGTCTTGAGGGCGTTGTACACATACGGCAGCGCCACCCACCGGCCGAAGAACACGTCTGAAAGCAGCGACTGGTCCGCGAATTCATAGTTCGAGGTCGCCGCAGACGCCATTTGTGCCATGATCTTGTCGTAGACTGCCTGGGACGGGTTGACCACCTGCAGACCGCCGTTGGGGATGCCCAGGTTAATGCCGGGTGGGGCCCCCTCGGTTTGGGCGGCATCGGGGGTGGCATGTTGGGATGTGTACGCACAGTTGGACGACCTCCTGCACGGGGTTGGGTCAGTATACACTTCCCATACATTTCCTACCCCTGATCGAGGGGAGCAAGAGACGGTCCATACCAGTCGCTAGGGTAATGGGGCTTTTTCAGGGGATTGCAGACACAGGCGTGGCTCGCGGCAAAGACGCGATTCCCGGTCCCAGCCATCTCGGGCGGATCCAGGGCAATCTCCATCAGCTCGTCCATGTTTTGAAGAATCATCATGTCGCTGTCCAGCTGCACGACGCGCTCATACTCGACGAGCGAGAATGGCGTGAGCTTGCTCCAGCAGTCGTAGAAACGCACATCGTTGACGTAGTCCTTGGGCATTGACGGAAGGAGATAGGGAACCCGCTGCTTCAATATCCCCCGCGCATCGAGGGCAGCGTGGCCCTCCGCCGGGAAGGAGTCCGTGTAGAGCGCAATAAGCGGGTATTGGGAGCCCACTTTGCGGAGCGAGTACTCCAGCGTCAAGAGGCCAGGGAGGTATGCGGTATTTGTGATGAGCGTGGTCCACACTGCGCCAGATTAGCTATGGGGTCTGTCAAACAGGTGGTCTGTGTTGGTGTCCATTGGCATTGGGTGCCCATGGTTGGTGGCTGGTAGTACCTTTTGTCGCATCCGTGATGCGGGGAACGCCGTTGGGGTGGGCCATGGCGTCAAATATAGATCGATGTACGAGGGAGGGTGGACTGCAAGGGTCGGTGAGGAGGGAACGAGGGACTGCACGCGGGGGATAGTCTGACAAGTGGCCGCTTGCCCTTGGGGTTCTGGGGATGGACAGGAGGCTACCGTGGAAGCAGGAGGCCGAGGAGCAGAGGGAGAGGGAGAGGGGATGGATGATAAGGAAGACGTGGGGAGGGATCGAAGACGGTTGAACCATCCGAGTGTTAAGGCATCATCACGGCAAGCCTAACCGGGTTGGTGTTAGCGACGCTGCTATCGATCAGCAATCATGAATCTTCAATATGAGTTAGTCACGGATCGGACGTGGAAGAATCTCGAAGGGCCCGAATTAGGGCTGGCGGATGATTGGATGCGTCGGATAGCTATCATCCCAATCCCCATCCCCATCCCATGGAACAGCCGCGGTGACGTTCCCGACAGGCGACCGTCGCTAGTTGACAGCCTCGCGACCCGAACCCGTCCGCGGAATAAGTACTTGGCTGGAGTACTCCGTACTGGGTATCTACACAGTATCAATACTATCCTGTGCATTCTGCAGCCCGGGCAGCGATACGAGCCAAGACACCGCCCTCGCCCTCCTGCCCCTTTCGGCCTGTCAGCTGGAGGCGGTCAGCCCCGGCGATTCGCCCTCGATCCTCCTGACGAAGTACACAGTAAACAACCTCGCATGCTTCGGCTCGCTCCCCCTGCTAGAGCCCCCTGCTGCTGCTACTGCTGCTGCTGCTGCTGCTGCTGCTGTCTCGGCCCTGCTGGACTACCCTACTATCGGTCTGCCCGTCTGCCTGTCGCTGGGAGGGCTGAGATCTGTCCCCACCGCCTGGTTTGATGGCCGAGCGCGGCAATGAGGCCGAGCCTCTTATCGGCGATGAATCGGTCGGCGCGGCTTCGAGCGCCACGCCCTCGGGTCGTCGCGACCCTGGCGAGGCGTCCAAGAGCAGTGGGTACCTCTTCATGCTGACCCTGGCCATGGGAGGGTAAGTCATGGGCAATACGAGTGCCACCAACCCAGCCTTGTTGACCCTTCCCGTAGTATCCAGATTGTCTGGTCGATCCAGCATGCCAGTGGCTCAGTAAGTGTCAACCTCTCCCGGGATCTATCATCCATGGCTAATCGCATATCGCCATCATTGTAGCCATACCTGTTATCACTGGGGATGAGCAAAGCCCTTCTGGCGTTTGTCTGGGTCGCAGGGCCGCTTACCGGCACGCTCGTACAGCCGTACATCGGCCTGCGATCGGACAATTGCCGCATCTCCTGGGGCAGGAGAAAGCCGTTCATGGTATTTGGGGGGGCTCTCCTGGTTGTTTGTCTGTTGGCGTTGGCATGGGTCCGAGAAATCGTCGGCATCATCCTCGGTTTCTTCGGCATCGATGCTCAGTCTGCTGGTGCCAAGACCACGGTGCTCGTCGCTGCAACCCTCTTGATGTACTGCCAGGACTTTGCCATCAATACCGGTATAGAATTGACTCCACTCCCAGCATATCCATGCGCAAGAACCCATCTGACCCGCCTTCATAGTCCAGGCAGCAACTCGGGCGTTCATCGTTGACAATGCCCCTGCCCATCAGCAACAGACGGCCAATGCTTGGGCAAGCCGTCACGTCAGCGCAGGCAACATATTCGGCTATATTATCGGCGGGATTGATCTACCCAGGACTGTCCCCTTTGTTGGAAATACCGAATTCAAAGGCCTCTGTGTGCTTACTAGCGTGGCTTTGACAATCGTTCTCTCCATCAGTTGCGGCTATATCGTGGAGAAGGATCCCCGCGAGAAACCACCGGCATCTGACCGACTGGGGTTCCTGTCACTGCTCAAGGCCATCAGAGAATCCATCTATCGTCTCCCCTCGCGTATACGTAGGGTCTACATGATCCAGGCTGCAGCCTGGTTTGGATGGTTCTCCTTCCTATTCTATGCAACCACCTATATCGGGCAACTGTATGTGAACCCCATTTTCGATGAGCACCACGATCTGCCCGAAGAGGAGATCAACAGGATTTGGGAAGATGCCACGCGGATTGGAACCTTGGCTCTTCTCGTAAATGGGGTTGTCTCCTTCGCAACCAGTGTTTTCCTGCCCCTGCTAGTGGCCCCTTCGGAGAAGCAGATGGAACCCCACGCCACCACAGGCCTGCGCAGTCTACGCCTCAAGCTTCGCATCCCCGGGCTAACACTACGGCGCACCTGGCTTCTCTCCCATTTCCTGTTTTCCATCTGCATGCTTAGCACGTTTTTCATCTCTTCTCCAGGCCAGGCGTCAGTGATGACCGGCATCGTCGGCATTTCCTGGGCTATCACAGCGTGGGCACCCTTTGCCCTCATCGCGTCTGAAATTGCGCAGGACGGCCTTGGGCAGTCACAAGAGCATCGTCGAGGGGGGGTGGACGAGGAAGAAGGCCCGAGTGCCCTTCCGTACAGTGAAAGAGAGAGAGGTGATGAGCGGAGGGAGGCCGACGGGAAGACCGCGAACCAAGCTGGACTCGTTCTCGGTTTACACAACGTCGCAATCTCCTTTCCGCAGATTATTTCCAGCGCCATCGGTAGCCTTATCTTCAAGGCGCTGCAGAAACCTCGCGGCGAGCCTTGGGACACCAGCACCGGATGGGTCATGCGGCTTGGAGGGTGTGCTGCCGTGCTGGCAGGCTTCCTGACCATGGGTCTGCAGGAGAACGCGCGAAGAAAGTAATGGTGCGAGCCCACCGTGCGCAACTGTTTTTATATATATGGTGTTTGGGTTTCTATTTCGGCCGGGATGTTCAAGAATGTCTTCCCCGGATAATCAACTTCTAGAGGATAGATTACTGGCTCGAGAATCGATGCCATCAAACCATCTACAATGATGCTTTGAACAACGTCGTTACTCCACACCATGGCGGCCCCTGTAAATACAACCTCCGCTCATTGACACAGTGGACATGGACTATGTAGCTACTTGGCACATCCATCGCCATGATAATATAGGCCAGGCTGAGAAGTGAGCCACTACACATATCCCAGTTGCCAACAAAAGGCACCTCAACCTCCGTCCAATACTACCGCCGGGATCCTTCAACAGGGGCTATACTAGTGTTACCCGCACGATGGTAAGCGATCAAAGTGCTCTTCTGCATTAGCGCAGCAGCAGCCCCCGGCCTCCCCCCTTCCTCCAACCCACGTACATACATATATACATACATACATACATACATACATACATACAGCAAGTATATCTCCCCCCCGCTATCTCTCACGCACAACCCCGTCCAGCTACTTACTCACTAGAATATATCCTAGAATCGACGACTCGAGGGTGCCGACCTGGCTCTCCCTATCCGTCACGTGGGTGATCAACGCTAATGGGCGACGCGGATGGGAGCGTGGTCTCGTTCGATGAAGACGCGGTTTTGGCGCGAGTGTCTCACAGGCAGAAGAATGGGTGAAGTGGACGCCACGGCGGCGGTGGTGGTGGTGGTGGGGATGGTGGCGCTGGTCAAGGTCTTTGTTCTGGGATGGAGGGACGAGTGAGTTGGGTTGGCGGATGGGTTATGATTTGCTACGGGGTCTCTTTGTTTTGTTGTGTTGTGTTGTGGTATGTGATGTGGTGTTATTGAGTGAATGGATAGATTGGGTAGATAGATCTATTATATATTATATAGTATTGCTTGTGCTTCGATAGCATACCTAGGTAGTATGATTGATCCCTCCGGATTAGAGGGTCCAGACACGAGATGGTCATAACTTGCCGTACTGGCCTTACGTGCACACATTGGAGGGAGAAGAATAATAATCAAGACAACAGACGCATCAAACAAAACAGCGCTATGCTTCGTCACTCATTCACAATGTCTGTCTGTATACACACAACCCCCCTGGCGGGCCCATATCCGACCTATTTCATTTCCTCAACGGGGACGAATCCCTAGGCTCTACTGACTGGCCTTTCTACCTTCGTAGTGTCCGCGCAAGTCATCCACCTCTTTCTGTAATCGAGTCAGATCGGCCAGGATGTCGTTGGCGTTGGATGGATGTGGAATGAACTGCTCCGGCGCTGCCGCCGGCGCCTCCTCGACGGGTTTGCTGGGTTGGAGACCGAGTCCGGAACTGTCGTTGCTGTGATTGCTTGACCCGCGAGAGCGTCGTGGGGGTGGAGGTGGGGGGAGCGAGTTGTAAAGCGAGGATCGCTTCGTCGACGGGCCTGGCATCGAGGCCGACGTCTCGGTAGACGACGACGCAGACGATGAATCGGGACGCAGGGATGAGGTTGCGGCATCGGCGAGCTCTTCCGAGGGGGTACTGCCTGTGCGGGACTCGCGAGTCCGCGACGGGTTCAGGGACCATGCGCCCGGACTGGGAGGCGGCGATGAGGATGACGTCGTGGTCTCCTGGGCTGCTGGGACGGAGAGCCGCAGCGGGTTGACCTTGGACAGTGTAGTCTTCGAGCGTCTCATCTGGCTGTGACGCCTGCTCAACGGCGGCGTCGGGGGCCGCTTGTACTGGGACTGACTTCGTCGGAGAGTGTCTGTCGCCGCCGGCTGAGCAGGCTGACTCTCGGACCGCGCCACGAAGTAGTCCGACGGCCCCGACTGTGAGGGTCGGGGGGAATGCGAGGGCTCGGACGGGGAGCCGTGGAAGGAGAACCGGCTGGTGGATCGGCCGGGGGTGGTTTGGGTGAACGAGGGCGTGGGGCCAGGGTTGGGGGCAATGCGTTTGCCATGATGACTCTTGGGCGGCGGCGGCGGTACCCTATCTCGGTTTCCTGGACGGCTGGCCAGAGGTCGTGACGTGACCTCCGATGAAGAGGATAGGTTCGACCGAGTACGCGGGCCTAGTGGTGGCCGCAAGTCGGGCGGCCGAGACACATCCGTCGTGCTACTGTCTGGGGTCCGGATGCCTCCATGCGAGGTGGACGAGAGGGTCGACACGGTGGAACCGGCCACGGGCGCATTCTCTCGCGAGGGACCAGCGTGTCCCAGGGGCACCGGATGCTCTCGGCTGCTTATCTGCCCCAGAGCTGCAGCAGTAGTTGCAGGCAGCGCGGGGCCCCTGGGGGGTACGGCCGGGTCTGGAACGGGTCTGATCGGGGGATGCGAGCGATCATCGTCCCCGGGGGTCGCTGCAGAGACACGGTAGGGGCGGGTTAGATCTACATCCTCATCGTCGTCATCGTCATCATCATCCACGTCCTGCTCCTCTTCCCCGCCATCCTTGTCGGTGGCATACGAGCTGTGGTGGAATGGGTCCGAGACGGATTGGTCGTCGGACGACGCGGGGTCGTGGTCGTGGTCGTGGTCGTGGTCGTGGTCGTCAAGATCCGGAGTGAGGGATGCAGGAGGCGGAGGAGGGGGTCTGGCGAGGGACTTGAATGTCGTCACGGGAGGGGCCCCGGCGGAGGTGGAAGGGGAAGGGGACGGAAAGGATGGGAAGGTGGTCGGCGGGGGAGGGAGGGAATCTGGGATGGCAGACGGGTCAGCTCAGGTCCGCTCAGCGCAGTCCATCTCGTCCGACCAGCACGCGACGAACGCTGCCCTGCAACCGGAACCGTCGGACGGACTCACTCTGGGGCTTCTTAGGGCGGAAAGGATTGGATCCAGACATCGCGGAGGAGAAGGGCAGCACTGACCATGAGAGCAGGAGAGAAGAGGAAGGGAGAGAGGGAAGGGAGAGGAAGAGAAAAGAAGGGAAGAAAGGAAGAGGGAGGAGAGAGGAGAGAGGAGGAGGAGGAGAAAAGGGAGGGAGGGAGAGAGAGAGAGAGATTGATGGGGAAGACAGAAGAAAGGGCAGCGGCGGAGGAACAGTCAAGTCAACAGTCAAGTCAGTCAACAACAATCCTCCCTCGCGGCCGTCAGGTCAATTACTAGCTCCTCGGCGCCGCCTGGTGAGAGGTGCTAACTGGCGGCTACCCAGTCATAGTAGTACTTACTCAGTAGTACCTACGGACTACGGCTGCCTATAACAGTGACGGCCTACGACATTTCGTAACAACATTTACAGGTGGAAGACCCCATGTGGAAGAAAAAGAAAAACGACTCGGTGCTGCTGCATTCTGCCTGTGTGTTTCTGTCGACACAAGGAAACCAGTTCAAAAATGATAATAAAAATAAAAAAAAGTAAAAAAAGCTGATGCCCTAAGGTATATATATGTTACAGTGAAGAATGGTCGACCGGCAGTCGCAGAAGTCTGTGTCCCAACTGCCAAAGCCACGCGGAACCCGACGGACCCTCCCAAAACACCTCCAGTTATACAAAGAAGAAATCGAATGGTGTAGGCAATCAATCAGTCAATCAATCAAAATAGTCGTCACAGTGGTCCTCCCTCGAAGGTCAATGCCCGAGAAAGCCTGGGTATCAACTCGCCCGTGTAGTATCGCGAAAACAATCGCCGCCCTCGGCTGCCTCCACCCCCCTCTCCCCTCTCCCCTCCCTCCGACTTTCCCTCCCCCCCAAAATGCAGTAGTCAAGTCAAGTCAGTGTATCGTCGTTTAGCTTTCCTCGTAAACATGCCACTCGTCATTGCCGAAGAACGCCTGCGCCAGCCCCTTGCCGCTTTCCGTCGGTTGGCTGAAGGCCACCTGCTCCTTGGGGATCTCCATCCCGTAGATGAAATTGCTCACCACGCAGTCCAGCAAGTCCATGGCAATTCCTTTCCGCCGTGACGACCCGGACGTCCAGATGCGCGAGATCCCCACGATCGCCGGGTGGATGTCTGCCCGCACCGTGACCGACGAGTCCGGGCCGCTGGCCGGGGCCGTCGCCGACTTCTGTATCGGCCGCGATTCCCAGATCCGCTCCGTCAAACACGCCCCCACGCACCGACTGTCCTTCATGTGTAGAAACACCTTGTACCGATCCACCTTCTCCGACGGGCCGTCCGGGCGCTGGGGCGGCGGCGGTTCCGTCTGACTCCAGAGGACCTCGTCGTCGATCGTCGGAGACGACAGCTCCTTGCAGATAACCTCCAGCACCTTCTTGGCCTGGTTCTTCGCGGTCGGTGACGCCTTGCGATCCACAATGACCACGTACCCTTCGTCGAACCGCGTCGCCTCGTACACCCATCGCGATGCGTTGGCCCGCATGAAGGCCTTGCCGAGATCGACCCCGGTGGAGTTCATGTCGTGGAATTTCTTGTGCAGGGCCGCGTCCTCCGCATTGGACGGGATGTATTCCATGCCACAGGTCGCACAGGTTTTGCGCACCTCGTGACCCAGATCCAGCTGCATCTGCTTCAGGACGGGCGGCTGCTGCGGTTGCGTCGCTTTCTTCTTGGGCGGATCCACCGAGGCGCGGACGCTGTTCGAGTTGACCTCCGTGAGTGGGGTGGTGCCGGTGCCGGTGCCAGTACCGGTGCCGTTGCTGGTTGCCGCCTCCTTGTTGGTGGTGGCCGCCGAGTGTTTACGCTTGAGGAAGGCAAAGGTGGGTTTCCGCGTGTTGGCCGGCGGCGGACTTAGCCGGGGGGGTGGTGAGGATGGGGGGGTCGAGAGGTCATCTTCCTGGGTGCCCTCAGACAGGAGCACAGAATTGCGACGCGATGGGCTCGAAAGCACGGCGGCGGAGGACTCGCGGATGGCATATTGCAGGCTGTTCTCGGCTTCGTCGGAATCGGTCGCGGATTGGACGCGTCGTTTTTTGGCGGCCGGGCGTGGATCCTCGTCGTAGACGCGCCAGAGAGGCCGTCCGTAAGTTTTCATCATAAGACCTCTGGCGTGGGGGGGGGCATGGGAGGGCCAAGGTTAGTTTTAGTGGCGGAGACCAAGGGATAGGAGAGGGCAGGGGCAGCAGCACACGTACCGCTTGAATGAATTTGTCACAGTCCACGGCATCTCCCTGTCTAATGTAAAAGAGGCATTCAAGCGAGGCAGAACATCTATGGCGGTGGGTTGGAAGAAGGAGAGTTTTGTTTAGTTTGGGGGGGGAGGAAGAAGGGAGAAGCAGGGAGCAGGAGGAGAAGGGCTGGTTCGGATTGAGCGATGATGGAATGAGCTGCCTGACGGAATGCCAGGAAATTATGAATGAATGAGGAGCGGCGGTCGCTGATCGCCGGGAAACGCGTGAGGATCCGGGCTAGGCCACATTCAGTCATATTGCTCTTTGCTCGTTGCCGCTGCATTACTACACACTCACTCACTCACCTGAAGCACTCAGTTGTCTCAACTACCTTATCCTCTCCCCCCGGCGTGTGTCTCTGCAGATACGCAGATACGCAGATACGCAGATACGTACTGACTGACACTCTCTCTCGTCAGTCCGTATCTCGATCTCCCACGCACGCCCCGTCAGCTCGGATCGGGGTGGTCGATGACTCGAGTCCCCGGGAGGCAAGGACTCCGATTTAAATCCACCGCCGTCACGGATTCGCGGAGGAGAAGGTGATGCGATGTCCACTGTGGCGTTCGGGATGGGATTGCCCACCGGTGAGACGAGAGATGAGAGACGAGAGACGTGTGGAACGAACGCTGCTGGGCTGTGGACTATAGTCAAGAGTAGTAGGTAGCAAGGCTTATAAGCAACCCCCATCTTCCCTCTTCCCGACTTCGCCTCCTGGAATCAGGAGCCCCCAACCAACCAGGCGATCCGGTGCAACAACACACAGGAGGGCCCAGTAGTAGTAGTAGTAGTAGTAGTAGTAGTAGTAGTAGTAGTAGTAGTAGCACTCGGTACGTCGCATGTATGGATGGATGGGTGGATGGAGTAGCGACAAGTCGATGCCAGCTGAGGTGGCAGCGTTCCTCTCCTCCGATACTTTCTCTCCTCCGATGCTCTCCGTGTCTCCCGTCTCCCGTCTCCAGTCTCTAGGCACCAGGCACCGGTCTGCTGCTATCTTCGGTCCCCCGTCCCCCGTTCCCCGTCTATCTACAGCGTCTACGGTCACCAGTGCATGCTGGATGACTAGTACTTACTTAGTACACTATACCTACTGTAGCTACTTCCCTAGCGGGAGGGAGGCGAACCTTCCAGATCGACCAGAGCCCAGCTTGCGCCCCCCCCCAGCCTCGCCCAGCAAGGCAAGGGCGAGGGCGATGCCTTACTGGGCAGTGCCATGTCATGGCACCGTCTGCACATTGACTTGCATGCTGATCTCTCACCTTTGTTCCGGGATTGGGTGTGACGGCTACACAGGGCTCTGGATAATCTTGATCCACCTGCATCTCCCTCCCCTCTGACTCTTGTGTTAACCGTTCTTGGGCAGCTCCCAAGTACATACTTACTTACTTACTTACAGACGTAAGTACTAGGTATGTATGGTTCTGTATCTAAGTACTGGGTACTATATCTGCATGATGTATCGATGTCATCACAGTCACAACCCCAGGAACGCGTCCACCCCCAGCATCCCCTCCCCCCGATCACCCACTGACAGCCGATCGTAGGGCCGCGCATCCATCCTCTACCGTTTTTTGCTTCTTTCCCTTTCTCTCCCACTCGCCCGATCGGGGTGATCCAGTGGCCCATCGCCCCCGTGGGTCGGGGGTAGGGATGCTCAGGTGGGTGGTCTCTACCCCGCCAGACTGAGCCCGTCCCGTCCCTGCTACTGACTCTACTGACTGTGTAGACTGTAGACTCAAGACTGGAGACGGGGGGAGGGCTACCTACCTTTACTTCTGCTCGCTCCGGACTCCGTAGATGCATCGAACCCGGCTGGAAATGGTACATACCTACTTAAGTACATAGATATACGCCGGCGTGCCCTCCCCGGCCAGGCCCGGGGAACAACCGCAACGACCAGGTCGCCCCGGGCCACTGTCCAATCCGGCTAGATGCCGCTGGGAGGAGCTTCTTGAGCACCCGACGGTGGGACATGATGTCGATGGAGCAGGCGGCCATGGGCGCTTACTGGCCCGGCCGTCACGCCTGGACGACGCGGCGGTCACACCTCAAGCCATTGTGTACGAGGGGCGTCCCGTTGCGAAGGGCCAGGACCAAGAGACCGGAGATATTCACCTAATGTGAAGGATGAGGATCTCCATTGTTTGTACGAAGATCTCAGCATGGCTGATGTTGGATACAACAACCCTGTCGGTTGACAGCTTAGTGAGAGTGAGAGTGAGGTCTTCGATCGCCCCCATGTAAGCATTGAGGGACGGAGAGATGGAGAGACGAAAAGAAGAGAAGAGAAGAGAAGGGGGGAGATCATGGGTAAGATGGTTGATGGTCGATGGTCGATCGGGCGATGCGTGGAGGGAGAGGGAGAGTGTAGGCATCCATGATCGTATCGGGATACGGCGCAGGATGGGATGGGATGGGATTTACTTAAGTAAGAACTTGAGAACTTAAGGGCTTAAGAAGGCGCACCATGTGTCGGAGTGCTTTAGGCCCTCACTAGTCGGCTGCTGGGCTGCTGGACGAGGCTGACAGGAGCCAACCCGGACTGAAGAATCCAGACAGCTCCTGGCCAGGCCAATGATCGTCTGGGGAGGGAATGCGCCGGCCAAACGCAATGCTGCTGATCGGAGATTATCATTGGACCGAGGCGAGGCCGGGGGGGGGGGATGAGAGTATCCCGTACATTCGATGCCAGGATAGTAATCGATCTCAGTTGTAGTATACAGTGCACAGGTGGGTGTGCATGCTGGATACCAGGGAGTCACGGAGAGAATGAGGATCCCGGGTGTGAGTGACTGACGACTGACTGTCTGTAAGTAAATTAGAGAAATTGTGGAGGGAAAAGACTCCGGCGCCGTTGGCCAGACCCGATTGGGGCGCGGGAACCGCAAACTCTCTCTCTCTTTCTCTTCTTTCTTTCTTCTCCGTCGCGCTTTTTTTCTTCCTCCTCGTTTTTCCATCCCGAGGGCCCCATTCGTTTTTCTCCCCCAGCCATAATAATACTCAATCCCATCAATTGTTATTATTGTTCTCCCCCCATTCTGAAACTCCGCCTGCCGTGTGCCCTTCCCC
>KZ825979.1:0-80093 GCA_003184645.1 Aspergillus ellipticus CBS 707.79
TTTATCTATTTTATCTATTTTATCTATTTTATCTATTTTATCTATTTTATTAATATTTTATTTTTAAACTATATTACTAAAAATAGTAGATTAATTCAATATTTAAAATTTGAATACTATAAAAATTAGTATTAAATAAATATAATTTAAATATTTTTAAACTAATCTGTTAGAGTATTTTAAACCCAATTTTTTAAATAATATAATTTTAAATTAACTTATTTTTCTTAATAATATAATTTTAGAATATTAAATTAATCTATTATTTTTAGTAATATAGTTTAAAAATAAAATATTAATATAATAAATAAATTAAATTAAATAATATATTTAAAAAAATAATTTTTCTTATAAAATTAATCAAATTTAATAATTTAATAATATATATAATTATTAAAAATAAGAAGATAATACTAATTAAAAAATTAAAATTATTTAAATTAAAGTTTATTATTAATTTAGTTATTTTTATTAATATAATTTATTAACTATAAAAAATAATTTATAAAAACAATATATTTTTATTTATAATTTTTAAATTCAATTAATTATATAAAATTTTATATTATTTAAAATAATAATTCTAATATCTAAAATAATTATTATTTAAAAATTTAGTTTATTTATATTATAAAAATTATATTTAAATATTTTATTATTTTATATACTATTTTAATTTTAAAAATAAAAAATGTTTTATAAAATAATAGATTTTTATATTAATTTACTATAAAATTTTACTTTTTTTAATTATTTTTTTAAAATATTTATTTTAATATTAAAAGCTACTGTATATATCTCTTTTAAAATAGATAAATTTTTTATTTTAAAATAGATTTTTTATATTTTTTAAATAGTTTTAATATCAAATGAATTATTATAAGTTACATAAATCAGTTGAATCAGTTAAAAGAAGCGATAAGGCTGCGGGCGCAGTCGGCGGTTCACTGAAGCGGCGGTTCGGTGTCCGATTACATTAGCTAAGGTGATCTATACAGACTAACTATGTAGACAAGAACCCGGCCTAGTAAGCCTCAGGGCGGCGAAGCCGTCTCGAGGCGCAGATGATAGGGCCGCGGAAGAGGGTTAAGAAATACTCGTCGCCTGCGCGGTGCTTGGCCGACCCTCCTCTTCGGGACCCTCGAGGCTCTGATGAGTAGTACCTCCGGACTATAAAGACCTTATTATATACCTATATATAGATAATAATTTACTACAAATCTTACAAGAGACCTTACACATCATCAGTAATAGGTACCGTACCTACCTAGGCAAGGTTAGTTTTAAAATTGTTGTAATATTACATATTACCCCGAATGGCTCTGCACTGTTTCGCCGCTTTTTCGGAACCCCGTTGCACTTCAATATTCACAGCTGGGAGGTGCTTTCTTCCTCTTGAACTAGGCACATTGAACCATGCCACGCCTTTTATTTCTAAAACAACCCCTTACAATACGAAGTATTGGCGTGTCTCGTCCTTTAATCTTGCGACGACATTTATCCTCGAAACGATGGCAAGCCCGTCAGCTCAAAGATCATTTCACAAGGGAAGCAGCCGTTCAAGGCTTAAAAAGCCGTGCAGCTTTCAAGCTCCTTCAAGTATCCGATACTGCCAGCAAATCCCACTTTCATATATATTCTGATGAAATCCCGATAGATAGATGAGAAACATCACATCTTCAAGAGTGGACAAACCGTTGTTGACCTAGTATGACAGCCGAAGCCTCCAAAATCTCATAGGAGCTATCTTGGTAACAATGAAGCTCATGCAATCTAGGGATATGCCCCGGGATCATGGTCCCAAGTGCGTCAAGCCATGAGGTTAATATCAAATCATACTGACTTAGCCAGGTGGCAGTAGCTCGAACACAACCTGATGGCCGGGTTCTTGGTGTCGACATCATTCCAGCGCAGCCTCCTAGAGGCGTATCTACGATTCAAGGCAACTTTCTGGACCCCCAAATCCAGGCATATGTCCGAGAATTTGTGCGTGATACCAAAAGAGG
This sequence comes from Aspergillus ellipticus CBS 707.79, assembly GCA_003184645.1. NCBI lineage: Eukaryota > Fungi > Ascomycota > Eurotiomycetes > Eurotiales > Aspergillaceae > Aspergillus > Aspergillus ellipticus. The sequence continues at coordinate 2,007 of KZ825979.1, forward strand.
CAGACCAAGCCCGCCAGGCTGTACTTTAAATGTCAATTACGATTCGAGGGAGCTTGGATCTACTGTGAACGTGAGCCAAGACAACGTAACGACGGTAGATGTGGTTCTAAGTGATATGTCTGCTCCCTGGTATCAAACCACTGGGTTTGGGAAGAGAAGTCTAAGTGATCCTTACAACAGGATGATGAACACCAGCGGAATTAGCTTCCGAGATCATACCGGTAGTATGGTAGGTCATCTAGATCACACAGCAGACTCTACTGTACTGAGAAACCCCAGGATCTTTGTCACGCAGCTTTGAATTTTAGCCAAGAAGTTCTCCGGTCTGGTGGTCATTTCGTCTGCAAGTTCTACCAAGGAGCCGAAGACAAGGTTCTGGAGAGACAGCTCAAGGACCTGTTCCACAAGGTCTATAGACTGAAACCGGAATCGTCGCGTAATGTAAGCAAAATTTAACATCATGATATTTAGCAGACATGGCTTCATATGGCCGAAAATAAGCCAACATCCACTGAACAAATGCGCAGGAATCTAAAGAAGCATATTTCATTGGTCTGAACCGGAAGTAACAGAACTCCGAAGCCGACATGTGATTTCTACAATATGCCTTCAAACGCATTTTTGGCCACATTGGAGTTCTAACCAGCATCGGCTTGCTCAATATTATACGGGGCTTAGGCTTATCTCCTCCCCTGAGCCGCAATCTTCATCCCATTCGATGTCTGCAACGGACGCCTCTGCTGTCGCTTGTACCTTGTAAAGTGTCAGTGCCTTATGCTCGGAATCCCATTTTATGGCTGAGGGAGAAAGAAGATAAGATAGACGGACCTCCTTGAGACCGCTCAGTTCTTCCACATATCCCGGCTTATTCAAAGCCCTTAAAACAAAATTCCAACCGTCTTGTTTGTAGCTAGATGTAACGTTGTCCGAACAAGCACTACAACATTTGTAGCTCCTGCCTACGACTGGGACATTTTCGAATGAGGAAAGAAAGCCTCTGATCTGGTGTGGCACAAGTCCAAGAGGGTGATCTCCTGTGTCATCGCTTCGAGAAATTGGGGCTGGTGCTGCAGCGCCTAGAGGATGTTGGAGAAGGGAAACAAGCAGTTCCACTAATAAAGCAGAAGCAATGGCAGCCACTCCAGGCCGAGTCACGGTACATTGTTGATCAAGTGTCTGGTCCTTAATAGACTACAAAGAGTTCAGTCAAGTATTCGGGGTTTTCGAGCTCTTACTCACATTCATTGGTGCAACAACATCGTTGCAAAAATAGCAGCCAAGTTCTGCCGATGGGTTTATATTTGTCTTGACACCATGGCGCATTACCACAAAGGAGTCAAATCCAAGTGCAGCATTCATTACTATTTTGCCCGCTGCTTTCCCCATAACTGTTGGCAGCCAACGTGATTCTCGGGTATCCATTAGAAGAAATATGACGTCATGGTCATCTATCAGTCTCTGGAGTATTTCGAAATCTGCTCGACTTTTTTGAACATCGATGACTGGGTGCCCAACCATCGGTACAGATAAAACATGACCAGTTGATTCGACGCCAGGATAAATCTCCGACAAAGCTTGAGAAGCGCGCTGAGCCTTCTTGGCCCCTCCTTCCAGACAATCTGTGAATTTGTAGAGTGGTTGTCGCACAGGATTGGAAAACGAGACGGACCCATTATCCACGAAAGTGATTTTAGAAACTCCCCATCCCTATAAATAGTAAGACATTTATACTCCTGAAAGGGTCTGCCGAAATCTTATACCATTAGATTTCTTGCAACATAACTTCCAAGTGTCCCTGCCCCGAGAAGGAGACATTTCGTCTCCTTGATTTTGGCAAGGTCTAGATTGGGACTGATGCGCCATTTCATCAGCTTGAGGTTAAGATCAACCGACTGGTCAGCTAGCCTAAAATTCCATTGACGATTAGCGTACGTAATAATCATGCAGTGATGAGGTCTCTACCCACCTCTTGGGATTCAGGTATTCTGCGAGGTTAACAAACCTGCCGCTCAGTTTGCCACCAGGGCTGCGCTCCCACCCAGTCACTTTCGGCATGTTATTACATAGATGTTCGGGTTTCACAAAGCTTGGTGTTTGCAGATCCTCCAATTCCAGTGTCAGCACCATACTTCGATATTGACCGCGACTATGCTGTGCATCACGGTATCGTAGCACTTGTATTTTATTGAGCCCCCATCGTTGTTTCGCAAGTACGAGAAGATTTCTGAGCATCCACCCAGGTGCATCATCGTAGTTTGAAGGGTCTGCAAAGCAGACAAATCGGTCCTCGAAGCTTGTCTCCTCAAAGAATCCACTTTCAAAATCCGAGAGAGGAGCGATTCTCCAGTGTGAGCGATCGTTTGTCATCCTTTCGGTCGTTCCCGATCCGCTTTCCAGTATAGTTTCACTACTGTTATCGCAAATTCTCCTAGCCAAGAAAAACCCCCTCTGGCGCTCATCTACAGCGCAGCTCCATGTCTGAACCGCCCCCATAAGAGTGGATAAGTCAATATCAGACAAACCCCCGGGATTTATAGACACTTTTCCAGGGTGGGCAGACGTGACACTGCCATTAGTCTCTGGGTGGGTCCATGAAGGATTTGAATGCAGGGCAGGGAAAGCAAACCAATAGTAAAACCTGTACTTCTTAAGATCCGCGTATGACAAGATGATGAAGGAAGACAGCAAAGCTGGGCATGAATAGATGGTGCCATCACATATAGCATCCCATAGCTGACATTCCCATTTATTAATATTATTCATGAGACTGTATGCTCGGGGCTCACCGTTTTGGCAGACTGCTGAAGCATATGCATCTTATCAATGTTCGTGTACTGTTCCATTGTATTGACATTCTTTATCATGCCTTCAGCTCGGTAATATCCAGCTGGAGTCCTGGTAATGAGTGGCCTGTTAGGATTTTGTGACTGGTATAATATGACAAATTCATATGATATATAGAGCTCACTCGTCGCTTGTAAGGGCGTTGCCATGGATTTGCATTCGGCACGAGGCGTTAGGGGGGTCTACAGATCGAATCTCATATAGACCTAGGACTTTGCGGGCAGTATCATCAAGTTTGTCATGGTTAATCTTGACAGTTGCTAGAGCTGTATAAAACGGTAACTCTATATCCGATGCAAAAGGTGTATACCGCATAGTTAACTTGTCTTGTTAAGGTTAAAAATGAGCGTAGTGTCTACCCTTGATGTGAAGTAGGATCACAGTCCGCACTCAAAAGGTTTGGTTTAGTAATGGCTGAGAAGTTTGTTTTGGGGTCAGTAAAGTTTAGTAATGAATAAAATAGTGTGGATTTATCTTCCCGATTTTGGTTGATGACTGCCTTTACTAGCCAGGCCATATAATAAGTAAGGATAGATAGATATGAGAATCCGGGTATGTAGGTATACTTTTCTTAATTGGGGTAGAGCAGTCACAGGGTACAGCATAACCGGGCACACCGTACCTACCACCTACCTACCGTACCTACCTAGGTACTCAAGGTACTGTAAAACTGTGAAACTTTACTTATAGATATAGGTAATCGACTACCTACGGAGTACTAGTGCAGAAACCCACTTCAGGTTCTTGGTATGGTTATTTCATATACTAATATCTTTCAAATTTGCTATTTGGTGCAGAATAAGATATATGTGCAGAATCAATAATATCCAGCCTTCTAATATTACTGTTGTTACTATTATTAATAGTTTATTGTGAAGTACCTACGTACTAACATACATATCTAAGGTACGGAGTACCTACCTAGGTACCTAAGGTAGGGTAATCAAGTAATTACACTGCGTATTGGAATAAGTGTCAGGTGACCAAGGTCAGGGTTGAGGTAAATAAATAATAAGATACAACCGCAGTTGTACAATGAGTTAAAAGCCTATAAAAAAGAACAAGATCGTTTAATCAATACCCTAGGGATACTAAAATACCAAGGATATCCTACATGCTTTGTAGTAATGCAGAGAATAATCTAATATTTATTGTAGTTTGTGTATAAGCTTGCAGCATACATGGTTGGAAGCTACTCAGTGTATCAGAAGTTTTGTTGGTAAGCTTTCCGGCTATAGTTATCGAATATGGCGATTCTCAGTAAGACTACCTGAAAAATGAGTCAAAATCTTGTGATTTTATCAGGACTGGAGATTAATTCTTTTAACCAAAATGTCTTTGTTATTGAGGCTGTATTATAATTGGAAGGGGTTGTAGAGCAATTTTTGGATATAGAATTAAAGGTTATTATAAGTTTTTTTAGATGATTAAAGTACGTGTATGTCTATCTTATAAGGTAAATAGTGGCTAGGCCATGATGATGTAAAACTACTAGAAATTTTTTCTAGGCAATATCTGCTAGAGCCACCTATAGAGGCCGGCATAGCACCGCGCTATAGTAGGAGCTCGTCATGTGTCCTATACAGGCGCGAGGACCAACATGAAATAACTTTAAAATTTGGGTGTAAAAGCTACTTTACAGGTTTTCCTGGGTGATAAGGATTACTATATATGCTATATATTGACGTCTCCAGTTTGTCCTCAGTAGCAATTTTCTGGATGAGCAGCCACTGAAAAAGCAAGAATATATTTGTATAAATTGTTCAGAAAAAAAAGGATCAGTACCCAGTAGCACCAAAATAAGAGACAGTAGCAGTAGCCATGATGATATTGTTTCCCCAAGTCAAACTCAACCAGTTGGGGATTATCAGAAGGTCGTGAATAGCGCAAGTTACCTGTCCCCTTCAGACTCACGAACAAGAAACCCTCTATAACTCAAGTAATTTTTAACTTCACTAACAGTGTATTCACCGCGGTGAAACTGATATTTCAATCAATTATTAGCAGGGCCGTAGAAAGAGATTCTTATGGGGTTGCCTACCATGCCAGCACCCAAAGCTGCATCAGTATTAGTATTCTCAAAAATCTCTGCAAAATGTTCAGGACTGCCGGCACCACTTGAAGCGATGACTGGGATTTTGATGGCAGCCTTGACATCATTAATGAGTTCAAGATCAAAGCCACTATTGCTTCCATCCTTATCAATGCAATTAAGTAGAATTTCACCAGCGCCCATTGCTTCAACGGCCTTTGCTAGCTGTCGGACATCAAGATCTCGAGTCTCTCGACCACCTTTTATCGTGCACTGGTACCAACAAAAGCTCTGACCGGCAGCATTGGGGTACTGTGACCTTATTGTATGGTGGTTGGTATCCTCTGGTCTGCTCACATACACACGTTTAGGATCAACGCTCACAACCACAGCCTGGTTACCGTATGCCTTTGATATTGACTCTATAGCTGTCTTCCCGGTCAGTTTTTCACCAGCCCCATAAAACTCTTCCGCTGCAATAACAGCATCCGAGCCAATGCTGACTTTATCGGCGCCAGATTTGAAATACATGGTTGCAACATCAAGAGCAGAAATTGGGGTACCGTCAGTGTCAATGGTGTCTTTGATACCGCCTCCAATTGTCAATGGCACGAAAACTGTTTCTGATGTTCTCTTCAGGATTTCCAGCATAGGCGTATCCGCGACAGGACAATTTCTGAAAGAAGTGATATTCAAAAACGTAACCTCATCGGCCCCTTGCTCATAGTATGCCTTCGCCATGTCAACGGGCTTCCCCAGGTTCCTTACTTGGCCTCCAGTATCCACACCGTCCTTTTCACGGACATCGTACTGATCACCCTTCGTGACAACAAGATCTCCAGAATCATTCGCGCGCACATCAAGACAGGCAATGATCCTACGTGTCAGTCCATCACTTTTCTTCAAGGAAAGTGAAGTTTGGGGGGCCAATGTCTGAAACTGATCACCGTTCAAAAATGCGCCGAGAGTCCGCAACCCAGCCTCACCACTCTTTTCTGGGTGGAATTGCGTAGCAAAAATATTTCCTCGTGCGATTGCACCGATGAATTCTTCGTCACCATAAGTGGCAGTAGCGACCGACCAGCCATTCTCCTCAAGAAGACCTGGGGTGTAGGGAGCCGCGTAAGAGTGGACGTAATAGTACTTGCTGCTAGGATTCAAGCCATAGAAGCTTGAATTCCCCGAAGTGCCAATTTTGGTATCCATGGCAGAATTCCAGCCTATGTGAGGTACACTCTTGGAATCGTCATTGAACTTCTGCATGCTAACCGGAATCAACCCCAAGCCTGGAACATCGCAATCCTCCTCAGATCCATCAAAGAGTGCCTGCAACCCAACACAAATACCCATGAAGGGTTTACCTGAAGTTATATGCGCCTTAATTGGGTCCAAGTAGCCACCTTTGGAAAGCTGAGAGAGGCAATGGCCGAAATGGCCGACTCCTGGTAGAATAAGTTTCTAAACATTATCATCAGCTCAATGTGGCGCTGGATAATACTACGAATTACCAAATAAACTCACCTCTGCATTCTTAAGATCGCTGGGAGATTTGACCCATTCAACCTGAAAGCCAACTTTGTTGATTGCATTGACCAGAGAGCGGACATTTCCAGCGACGTAATCGAGCATATGAACTGTAGACATGGTGGGGTGGGTTAAATTGACCTTTTCCAAGAAAACTTCCTTGAAAAGAATGACACTGGAGCTTCAGTCACCAAAGTACTTAGCCCAATAATTCGAGTGTCGAATATCTTTCTGCGGCCAATCCCAAGCTTGATGTGTACTAAGTACCCAGCACTTCCTGGGGGGAAAAGAAGTTGCACTGGGAGACCCCACCATTAGAAGCGCGCCGAGATGAGTCATTCGTGACAACCCACTTTTATTTGATGTGTCCATTTATCGGGTGCTCATCATGATTAAAAAACTTATCATAGGTGAAATCTGATTCTGCCTGTCTTAATTGAGGCATGACCGCCTTGCAGCCTTGTTCACAATCCCAGACATGGTGCACCAGCTAGTTGAAAAAAATATCTCCTAGTTTGTACTACGGAATACTCATGGGGTTGGATAACATAATCAGACACTGAACCGCCGTGACAGTAAACTGCCGGCAGTCAGCTGCAGCTACTAAAATAATATAATTTTATTAATTAAATAAAATAATTTAATACTATATAAACAAAATATAATTTAAAAAAATAGCCATTTATTATATTTAAATCTTTAAAATAATTATAATTTTTTATTATAATTATTCTAATAAAATAATTAATATTAAATATATAAAGCTCCCTGTAGGCTATATAAATCTCTTATATAAATATATTGATTATTAATTATACTAGCTATAGAAGATGGTAAAGATAAAATAGGCAAACTACTTATAAATAGATAATAAATTACTGATAGTAATAGAGACTAGTATAGCAACTTTACCGGTAGTCTATATATTTATATATAGAAAGAGATATAGAAAAATAATATCTGCTAATAAGACAAAAAAATAAAACTATATAAACAGATTTATCAGAAAAATCTAAGTAGAAAATAAAAATAATAAAATTTTTTTTAGTATTAATATTTTTATTATTAATAAAATTAGAATAATTACTTTATATGATATAAATATTATATTTAGTAATAATATTATTTATATTAAAATCTGATTTTTATATTTATTAATTCTGAAAAATATTATATCTTTTGTAATAAACTAAATATTTTATGATTAAAATATAATATTATGTATCTAGTTATATATATTTTAATAAAATGTATTTAATTTTATATATCGCTGATAAAAATCTATTTATAAACTATAATTAAATATAATATTAATAATATTAAAATTATAAAAAATATTATTAGAAAATTTATTAATATAAAAAATAAACTTTAATTAAATAATATTTGTTACAGGTCCAGGCGGGAAGCTCCTGGCCCTAAAGAAATGGCTCGGCTAATACCTTGCTCCGACTTTGCTCCTCGTATAAAAGAGCGGTAAACTAACAGATAAAAGACTATCTTTCTAATAATATAAAGATTTTTTCTTTAATAATTTTTTTTTATTTATAAATACTTCTGTTGATTATATAAATCTAAAAGTTTTTTTTATATTAAGAATTATTTCTTCTACTAAACTCTTACAGAGATATTCTCAGAAAAAAAAAATAATTAAAATAAATAATTATAAATATATATAAAAACTAGTAAATTAAATAATAAATCTATAAACTTAATTCTATAAATTTTATATAATCTAACCAGTTCCTGCTACAGTACTACTAACCCTAGCTTACTGCTTATAATATCCAGATTCTACTCTATTTAATAAAAAAAATCTATATAAATATTATTCTTTTTTTATTAATTTTTATATAAAATTTTTAATTAAAAAAAATATTATTTCTTTTAAAAATATAAAAGTTTTATATATTTACAGTAGATTTAAAAAAAAAATTAGTTAATATTTTTTTTTCTAGATTACTATATAATAAAAAAATAACTAATTTTTAATTTTTTCTAAATTTTATAACTAGCTGAATTTTATATATTTTAATTCTAATTATAAAAGAAAAACTTTTATATAAATTAATATAATAAAATAAAAAAAGAGAACCTTCTGTAAATTTTTAAATAAATTTAATTAGATTTTTATAAATATAGAAGATATACTATAGAATAATAAATAAAAAAAATATTAGTTAAAATAGTAATAAATCTAAATTTATTTAAAATAATAATAGAAGTATATTATATCTAATTATATAAGAGATACTGTAAATAACTCTTAGAAATTAAATATAATATAAAATATCTGACTTAAATTAAAAAAAAAATAAATTATATAATAATAGTTCCTGTTCTATCTTTAAATAAGAATAAAAAAAATTTTAATAATATAAATTAAAAAATAACTACTAGCTAGATAATAGTACTCCAGATTCAGATAACAGTTTTTTATATAAAAATAAAAAAAATTAATAAAAAAAGAAGAATAAAATAGATTTTTTCTAATAAATTATAAATATATAGATAGAAGAATACCTGTATTTAATATAGTAAGAATAAGTATTTTATTTAGAATTATACTCTATTTCCAGTAGCTAGATCTTATATAATTATAATAATAACTACTGGAACTGAAGAAAAAAATAACTATAAAAACTATATTATAGATAAATCTAGAATAAAATCAGAAAATTAGATATTTTTATATAAAGATATATATAAAAGTCCCGGATAATTAAAAAATATTTATTTAATTTTTAATAAAATTTTAAAAGCTTATATATAAATTTCTGATTTTTTATAATTAATTTATTACTTAACTATTTTATTTTAATAAGAATATTTATTAATAATAACTATATAATTTACAGTATAATTAGTAAATATTTTATATAATAATATTAATTTTAGAAGATATCTATACTGCTGAAACCAGTAAAAAAAATAATTAAAAAAAAAATACAGATTACTTATATTATATAAATAAAATTTAATATAAAAATATATTTAGAAAAATAAATATTTTTTTATATTTTTAAAAATTATTTAGATTATAATCTGATTCTAGAACTCTTCTAGCTCTACTATAATAATACTTACTTTAAATTAAAATAAAAAAAGTTATATTTTTATATAATAGAAGTTAGAATATAAAATAAAAAAAAATATATTTTTTTAAATCTAAAAATTAAAAGTATTTCAGCAGTTATAATAAAAGCTTATATTTATTATATAAAAAAAAAAATAATATATAAGTTTTTATTATTATAATAAATAATATTTAGAAAATCTTAATACTAAAAAAAAAAATTAATTTTTATATAAAACTACTAGAATAGTACCAGGATTTTCTATATCTATTTAAATAGGACTAAATAAAAAAGCTATTTTTTTACTGAAAAAAAAAATAGATTATAAAATTAAATTTATATAATAAAATAAATAAAAACTATTTATTTTCTGGAGACTATTATATAATATAATTTAAAAAAAACTAGTTATATTATAAAAAATTCTTATAAATCTATTTAATAAGAATTTTATTTAAATAAACTACTTCTCAGCAGCTGTCCCTGTTCTTTTTATATAAAAATTAAAAAAAAAACTATAATTCTATATTAATTACCGGATTCTAAATATAATTATAAAAAAAAATAAATATTCTTTTTTTTTAATCTAAAAGACTCTTATATAGATTAATAAAATAAAGTAGTTTACTAAGCTTAATATATTAACTGTTTTTTATAAGATTTAAATTATAAAAAAATAAGAATAGATAATAATAGATAATAATCTTTTATATAAAATATAAATTTTATAAATAACTAGTAATTTTTTTTAATCTAATAAATATTTTAAATATCTTCTAAAAATATATTAATTAAATTTTATAAGAATATTTTAATAAATTTTACTCTATTTATATTAATAATATTTTTATTTTTACTAATAGCTTTATTATATAATATAAAAAATATATATAAAAAATATTTATTAAACTATAAAAAATAGATTTATATCTTAATATATTAAAATATAAATTTAAATATTAAGAAATAAAATATCTAGAATATATTATATAAACAGATAAAAAAATAATAATAAATTCTGAAAAGATTTAAATAATTTAAAAATAAAAGATTTTTTAAATAGTAAAAAAAATATAAAAATTTTTAAAATTTACTAATTTTTACTAAAAATTTATTTAAAACTTCTTTAATATTATATAACTACTTACTAAATTAACTAAAAAGAATAAGAAGTTTAATTAGATATAAAACTACTAGTTAAATTTTAATAAGTTAAAATCTTTTTTTATTATAAAACTAGTACTGATAATATTTAATTTTTTTTATATAACTATAGTAGAAACAGATTTTTTTAGATATATTATTAAAAGAGTACTCTTTTAGTTTAATAATAAAGAAATATTATAGTTATATATATATTTTTTAAAAAAAAACTTATCTGCTGAATATAATTATAAGATTTATAATAAAAAGCTACTAGTAATTATATAATATTTTAAAAAATAGAATACAGAATTATACTCTATATAAAAAAAATTTAAAATTATTATTAATTATAAAAATCTTAAATATTTTTTTAAATCTAGAAAACTTATAGAAAAATATATATAATAATATTTTTTTTTAAACTAATATAATTTCCAGTTTTAATATTAAAAAAAACAGGATAATAAAAAAACTAATATTCTTTTTTAATATAAATAAGATCTTTTATTTTTAAAAAAGAACTTTTAAATTACTAATTATATAATTTAATTACTTTAATAACTAGAAAATAGTTATTATATAATTATATTTTTAATTATAACTAGAGTATATTTAATTATATCTTTTAAATATTTTTTAATTATAAACTATAAAGAGAAGCAGAAGATAAGATTATATAATAATTAAAATATATAAAAAAAAATCTGAATTTAAAATAAGATTTATTAAAAAACTGTCTAATATTTTAAAATAAAAAAATAATTATTTTTTTTATATTTAGATCTGAAAATATTAATATTAGAATATTATATTAAAAATAGATTTTTATTTTTTTATTAATAAAAATAGATTTCTGATAGTAAATCTTTTTATATAAATATTATTTAAATAGTTTATAACTCTTTTATAACTAACTATTCTGGCAGAAAATAAATAATAATACTAATAACTGAGAAATTTTTTTAGCTAAATCTAGAATAGGATATATAATATTTTATATATAACTATAATATATATAAAAAAATAAAGATTTAAAAAAAATAAAAATAAGATTTATTAAAATCTTTTCTAATTTTAGATTAATTATAATAAGAAATTTCTATAGATTTTATTACTAATTTATCTTTATTAAATAATTATATAATAATACTAGTAATTATAAATAAATTTATAAAAAAAGTAATTTTTAAAATAATAGACTTTATTATAGTAGAAAAAATAATTTAAATTTTAGTATAAATTCTAGTAAAATAATATAAATTTTTAAAAATTATTATATTTAATAAAAAAATATAATTTATAAATAAAATATAAGCTACAGTCTGCTGACTAGTCTTTATATAAAAATTATTTTTAATAATTTATTATTTACAGACTAATAATTAAATAGAAAAAATAAATAATATTTTTAAAATCTATATTTAAATCTATATCTATTATAACTAGTTAAATTAAAAGAAATTTCTCTCTCTTATTAAATTAGTTTTAAATAATTATATAATAATTATTATAGAAATAAATCTTTTTTTTTTAATTTATAGATTTTATTTCTTTTTTTTTAATTTTAAGAAAGACTGAAAATCTCTTATAAAATATTTAATAAAAAATCTAATCTAGCAGGATAAAACTATTATATAAATTATTTTTAAAATAATAAAATAGATTTAAATCTTAATTATTTATTTTTAATAATAAACTGAAGAATAAGTAAATAAAAATAAAATATAATTTTTAAATATTAAAAAAATAATAAAATATAGCTGAAGCTGTAGAATATTTATATAAACTATTTAAACCGGAAGCTAGACTAGAAAAATATAAAATATATAGTTCAGAAATTAATAGATTTATATATTATATAATTTAATATATTTTTTAAAATATATTTTATTTTTTATATAAATTTTTTTTATTTTACAGTAACAGACTTCTTTTTTTTATAAATAATAAATAATATTTAACTATTTATAATTCTAGTAAACGGCTAAAAAAAATAGCTAGTTAAAGATATTATAAATAAATATTATATAAAAAAAAGCTGAAACTAGTAGAAAAAATATAAAGTTAAATAAATAAATTATATTTATATAATAATTAAATATACTTCAGCTTTAAAGAAAACTATAATACTAGATTATTAATTATAAAAAATTGTATTATACTAAAACTTAAAAAAAAATTTTAATTAGATAGTATAGTAAACTTCTATTCTGAATTAATAATTAATTTTTATATAATTATCTAATTAATAAGATCCTGGATAGTATTATAAAAGAAGAAAAATAAAAATAAATTAAAAATAAATTATATTTTTTCTAATAGATTATAATAAAAATATTTTAATTAATATAATTTTTATTTATATAAAATATAAGTATTTTTAAAGTATCTAATTATTTATATAACCGGTCTGAAATTAGTAAGAAGGGAATTTAAATAATTAATATAATAAGTAATTCTTCTAGTAGTAATAAAAAGACTGTTTATATAATTTTATCAGCTAGTTTAAATCTGTACAGTATCAGCTCTGTATAATAAATTAGAATTTATAACTAACTTATTTTACTATTACTACAGGTTTACTATAAATATTAAGATAGATAAAAAACTTATAATAAAAAAAATATTAAATTTTTTTTTTCTAAGAGTTAGCTGAGCTATTATATAAAAAGAAGATAATCTTCTATCTAGATATTAGTATAATATATAGAATAGAAGTAATAGTTTTTAAATAAAATAAAATAAAATAAAATAAAATTAAATATATATATAATCTTTATAATTAATTACTGTATATACTATACAACTTAGAAGATTATATATAATACTAGAAGTACCAGATAAAAAGACAGTACTAAACTTATTACTAAAATTAAATTAAATTATATTTTTATAATAATAATAATATAATTAATTAGAATAAAAAAAAAACAAATTTTAAAATAAATAATACTAAGCTAAGCTCTGTTACTATATAATATATAATCCTGATTTACTATAGTATAGATAACTAAGTAGGATCTATTCCTGTATAATAATATAATTTACTTCTACTGCCGGGGGGGGAATAGAAAGTATTATTATAGATCCAGGCAGGAAGCTCCTAGCCCTAAAAAAATAACTCAGCTAATATCTTATTCTGATTTTACTTTTTATATAAAAGAGTAGTAAACTAATATATAAAAGACTATCTTTCTAATAATATAAAGATTCCTTCTTTAATAATTTCTTCTTGTTTATAGGCACTTCTGTTGATTATATGAATCCAGAGGTTCCCCTTATAATATTAATAATAAAATATATACTATATAAAAAAATAATAATTTATAAAATAAATAATTAGTTTTCTAAATAATATAATAAAAATTATTAAAATATTAAAATAATTTTTATTAAAGATATAATTAATAAAAGTTGTGATAGGATCTACTTGTCAGGGTAGAAAGCCTGTCGACTAGGTAAGGAATCAACCACTAAACGGAATGGATTCGTCTAATAATGACAAAGGTAGCCTATATTCACGAAATAGACTGATTCTTAAGGGATCAGTAGTCTCCTGCAAAGGAATCAGCATCTTTTAGGTATTGAGAGGGTGTAGAACCGCTATCAATAACCTCACGACTTCTATTACTACTATAATATGTTATCCCGAGGGCTGTTACTATAATAGCTAGGCTATTCTATTATAAATGGCGCCCTCCTTTACTGGGACGAGCCACCTGGCTCGAGTATTAGGGATAATCTTATATGTTTCTGATTCGGAATAGCAGAGATCTGATAATAAAAGACGGGAGACCTGCGGGATGCACAGTATAGACAGGGTTACGTGCTGTATCTGTATAGATTTACTAGTATTTAGATATATTTATACTAGTGGGATTTTAGAAAGAAGAAGTAAACAGAGAATCTTTTATATATTCTTCTTTTTTTTCTTTCTCTTGTCCCCTCCTTTACTATACGGATATTATTTCCTTTTCTTTTTGTTATTATTTTGTTCGTTATTCGCTTTTATCGCATTGGTTATTTGCTGTTTTTATTATCTCTCATCTTTCCTTGGCGATCAAGTGCTTAATCATATCTGTCGCGTTCCCGAATCGTCAGTAGGTCGTACGAAATTTATTGTCTTCGTTCCTCATACCGGGCAGAGGATTGGGTCAGCATCGTCGCCGCCGCGTAAATACGGCTAAGAAGACGCGAGCACCGGGATCCGCACGCGAAACAGTAATTAAACCGTGCTGGTTATAATATATATACTGCCTTCGTACTTCTGTAAAGTATTTCAAGTCTGAAGATATAAAAGTATTCAAGATCAACTGTATCCTTGATAGGGAGGAATCTATCCTGTATTGACAGTATTACAGCCGCTGAAGCGGTTGTAAAGCGGTAGGGATTCGTGGACCCTTTTAATATACTTTGGCTAATATACTTAGACGCCTGCTGGTGCACTCGGAAATACTGCTGAACTAGTTGAGCTTCTGGAATAGTACCGTGCGTACTTCTTTCTTACAGAGGATAAGAGTAAGGTAGTTACTAACTTTAACAAGGAAGTTTTTTATACTGTTAATAAGTATATAGTATATCTTATCAAGACCTTTATTTAAACGGTAGCTACTTATTACTGATATTATAGTCTCTCAGTAGCATAGAAGTCGGTATATAAGAAAGATCTGATTAGAGATTATTATACTGATATTTTACTAGTATTATACTGCGAACTATAAAGTATATCTAGCCCGATATTGTAAGATTGTAGGAGTAGATATTAAGAAACTATATTTTATATCTGGTAATACCGGCTTTATCTTATAGATTTCAGTAAAACAGTTATTTAAGACTAGTATTTCAGCTGTAGTTAGCCTGCAATTCAGCAGTAATCAGCTGGATAATATTCTTATTTAAATATTTAAAAAGTTTCCAGTAGCTTTAAGAGATCTATAAAGATAGCTTGCACCTGATTTATAACTGTATTAGTACTAAATAGTAGTAGATTATAATTATTAATATATATAAGTATAACCTGTCGCCTTGTAACAGTATTTAAAATATATTTATTAATATATTAGTAAAATATTATCTAACTGGTTTATTATTAACAGCTGGATATATTTTTATAAACTATCTAGTAGTATTTTACTAGATTTTCTTTAGCTGTTATAGTTTCTGAAGTATTCTCTAGTAATCTCTAATATTTTTTTATATATTTACTATATTTTTACTAGAGATTTATTAATTATATTTATTTAATTATTCTTTCTATTTAATTAGATAGTAGTCTTAGCTGTTATAATATTAGTAGTCTTTAACTTTCTTAATTTTTTATTTATTTTTATTATCTAGCTCCGGTATCAGGAGCAGTTCTTTATAATCTTTTCTAGTATTTTATAGTTCTAATAAAAAAATATAAAATATATTATAAATTTATCTATATTTCTCAGATAAATATAAGTAATATATCTAGAATCTGATATATTTAAAAATCTAAAAGAGTTCTATAAACTTCAGAGCTAATTTTCTTAACTCTTTAAGCTGTAAATTCTGGGTTGATAGCTTTATTAAATTTTTTTTTTTAAAAAAAAATAGTTTTCTGTATTTATTATAGTATTTTTTTTATTTTTTTATAATTATTTACTATATCTTTTATAGCTGTTCTCTTATTTTTTTAAGCTTTTTAATCCTATCCTGTACAGCTGGGATCTCTTACTATTAAAAATTATTCTTAATTTTAAAATAAAAGTCTGGTAAATAGTTATATAAGATATTATAAAATAATAGGCCTGTAGTTATATTATTTATATTATTATAAATAAATTAAGTAATTAGTAATATTACCGGCTAGTTAGTATTAAATTAGCTGGAGTAGTATTAAAAATAATATTTAAAAATTTGGTTTATCTGTTCTGTTTAGCTATTAGTTTAAGGATAGAATACTGTTAAAAACTTTAAAGTTATATAGATATTATAGACTAAATTTAACTAGAATTTACTTATAAAAATTAATTCTTAATCAGATATAATACCTGTTAGAGATCTGAAGATAAGTTTAACCTGTTTATAGAACAGTTCGGTAAGATCTGGAGCAGTTATTATAGATAGAACAGTAAAAAAAAGACAGTATTTTAAAAATTAATTAATAATAATAAGAATAGTATTAATAGTTTTCCTATATTAGATAACCGGAGGTAGTCCTGTAATAAAGTCTATTACTAATTCAGTAAATAAATAGGATAGAATTAGTAGTAATTTAAGACTGCTATATAATTAATGCTTTAAAGTAGTATTATCTTAATATATTAAATAAATTTAGATATATTCAGCTATATTATAATATAATCTATTCTAATAAAACTTTTTTTATAAAAGTACTTCTGTTCATGTTTTTCTGAAGTATCCTGCTAATAGATTATTATAATATAGATAAATAAGTATTTAGTATAATATCTTAGAGAATAGAATATAATAGCGGTTTTTAAAATATAAATAATTTATAATTTTAATTATCCAGTACTTCTAGTCTAGTTATTTTTACTGAATAGCAGCTTTTTACTGTTATATCTCTAGATCTTTATTCTATAAATATAAGATTATCTTTTAGAGCTTGGAATTATATATATCCGAGTACAGAACTTCTACAGTATATACCTGTAATACTGTAGATTAGAAAATAAATCTCTTTTAAAATAAGTTCTTCTAAACAGCCCAGTCAGCTGTTTCTATACCGGCTTGATTATTAGGGTTCTTTAAGCTTAATATAATACGGGTATTAAACCCAGGGTAATCCTGTATATCTCGAGGTTTAAACTGGGATTTCTCTTTAATTAAGTCTCTTATTATCAGGGATAATATACCCACGAATTACTCTTAAATCAGAGTTAATAATTTCTCTTAAGGAGCAGGCTCTATCTGGGATCTAGAAAATATTCTGGAGGATCTGTCTACTGGATTTAATTTTCCTGTTCTATATTTAATAATAAAATTATAAGAGATTAGACTTATAAACTATCAAGCTTACCTCCTGTTAATCCTGATTTAATATATAAAGAATTATAAGTTTAAATAGTTAGATAAAATTTTAATTATCTAGAGAGCATCTTTAAAATACTGTTACTACTATTTAAAAAAATAAATAATAGTAAATAACTCTTAATCTGGAGTAGTATAATTTAGCTCAGTACCGGAGAATTTATAAGACTAGAAAATAACTGGATAGAATATATTCTTATTATCAGATTAGAATAGAATACTACTTATTCTTTTCTTTAATATATTAGTTTCTAAATATCGGGATTTTATAGAATTAAAGTATATTAGTAGAGATATATACTGAAAAGCAGTAATTAGATAATAAAAGACAAGCCACTTATATAAATTTAGACAGATTTTTCTAGATTTTTAATTATTAACTGTTCTATAAAGTAGGGCAGTAAGAAGTAAGATAATTTATAAATAATTTTAAATAAATCAACAGTAGAAGTTACAGAATCCTAGAAAGATCTGGATATTATAGTAATTTTCAGGAATCAGTTATAAAATAATATTATTTACCTGTTAAGGATTTATAGATACTTTATTAGTATTAATAATATATTCTAGAAATTCAACTTAGGATTAGTAAAATAAATACTTAGATAGCTTTATATAAAGTTAAACTTCTCGGAGTTTTTCTAGTATTTAATAAATATATCTTATATAAGATTCTTTATCTGGTAAGAAGATAAGGATATTATTAAGATATACTATATAAAAATTATTAAAAAGTCTATAAAGTACTGTATATATATAGTTTTAGAATATTACAGGAGTATTAATTAGTCTGAATAGTATAATAATATATTTAAAGTAACTGTATTAAGTATAAAATACTGTCTTCTATTAATTATCTTCTTTAATACAGATTTAGTAGTAAGTATTCTTAATATTAATTTTTAAAAAATATTTACTGTCTGAGACTCTATTAAGAATCTCTGAAATAAGAGATAAAGAGTAGTAATTCTTAATAGAAACTTTATTAAGACTCCTGTAGTTTATATAAAGGTATAAACTACTATTCTTTTTAAATATAAAGAAGATAGGGGCCCCTGCAGAACTTTTTAAAGATTAAATTCAGTTTAATTTTAAATTTTTTTTAATATATTTTTATAGAATCTTAAATTCAGCTTCTGATAGAGGATATATAGGATTATAAGAGAGTATTTTATCAGATTTAATATTAATAGCATAGTCTGCAGGGCTATAAGAAGGAAGTTATTAGGAAAAATCTATAAAGAATATATTTTAAAACCCCTGAAGTTTAATTAGAATTATCTTTAGATTTAAAGATAAATCAGAAGATCTTTCTTCTGGTAGTTAAATATCTTCAGAAAGCTTAATAATAGTATATACTTTTACTGAGTTCCGGGTTACTTTATTAAATTAGATAGTAGAAAGAAGGGAAATAGATAGTATACTGAATTACTATTATTAATTCTATACTGATAGATTAATATAGAGATCTTAAAGTATAATTATTAATAACAGGATCAGGCTGCCTTCCAGGCGAGGATCTTAATTAATCCTTATATAATATTATTTAAATATATAGATACTTTCTTGTAAATTAATAGCAGTAATAGGAACTTTCTATATACTATAGATAGAAGTAGTGATTTAGTTAATAGCTTTAATCCTGGATACAGTAACTAGAGTATATTAGAGATTATAAATCTTAGTAAATTAATAGCTGATAATATCTACTTCAGTATAATTATCCAGGTCTGTAAATATTTTAAGACTGTTTTAAATATAAATAGAAATATAAAAATAATATATAGTCTTTACTATAGGTAAAGAAGTTAAAATTATAGAATTTATTCTAACTTCTCTACTTTTCTCTTAGAATCTAATAAATATTAATAGATTTTAGTAGATTAAATCTTTCTGTTTTTAGTAGAATATTAATTTATAAGATACTGGGTACTATTATATATAAAGTATTATAATTAATTACTATTCTTTCCGGTAAGGTTTTTCTTACAGTTTAATATATCTTCTTTAGTTAGTCTATTAGAATAATTTTAGAGATACTTATATAGTTTATAGCTGCTGAATTAGTTATTATTTTATTTATATTTCTGTTTATTACTCTATAATTTATAGTAATAGGTAGTAATAGCTACTATTTTATCCTGTTCTTTCGGTAAGTAGAGAATATACTTTTAAATATAGTAATTAAGATTAGATAATAGCTTAGTAAAGTATAATAAAGCTCTTTCTTTCTCTGCCTAATAAGAGAAGTATTATTCTAAGATATTAAGATAAGTATAAAACTCTCTCAGATCTTAACTGTATTATTAATAAACTTATTTAAATTAAATTATAGTATCTAATTAAAAAATAGCAGTATTCTAGATCAGAGTAAAAATCTAATTTTTAAATTAAGGCTATAATTTCTCGAGGGATTGTCTTACTGCCGGGCCCTTATTATTAATAAAATAATATTATCTCTGCCTATATACAGGGTCTATATAACTAATAGTAGTAAGAATTTTATATTCCTCTGATAAATACTTCTTAAAAGTCCTCTGAAATATATATTCTAAATTAGTAATTTATTCTTAATATTTTTAGAGATTAAAGTTTAAGGTAAAGCAGGAAATATTTTTAAACTTAATCTTTTTTTTATCTTTTTCTAATTCGGAAGAGGATCGGTAGTATATAAAGAAGGTTTTATCCGGGGAACTATTTCTCTGGAGATAGGCTATTCTCCTTTACAGATTAGTAGCTTGTTCTAATTAATAAATATAATCTTCTAACTGTTAGATTTCCTCAGTAGTAGGAACAGTATTTAATAATAATTCTAGATTAATATAATTATTAAATATCTTCTTTTCTATACTGTCTTCAAGAAGTAGTATCTTTTTTAGATAGTTAAAAAGAGAAGGATCAGAATATAATAGAATCTACTTATTAAGGTAGAAAGCCTGTTAACTAAGTAAGGAATTAACCACTAAACAGAATAGATTTATCTAATAATAATAAAAATAGTCTATATCTATAAAATAGACTGATTCTTAAGGGATCAGTAGTCTCCTGTAAAGGAATCGGCACCTTTTAGGTATTGAGAGGGTGTAGAACCGCTATCGATGATCTCACGACTTCTATTACCACCATAATACGTCATCCCGAGGGCTGTTACCATGATAGCTAGGCTATTCTATCACAAAAGTATTATAATTTTAATAAAAATATAAATAAATATAATTATTAATATTAAAATAACTAGAGTTTATAATAATAATTATAATTACTTTTAATAAATATAACAGTATATTTTAGAATTTTTTTAATATTAAAATAATATATAAATTTCTGTATATTATAGTCTTTTTAAATAATATTTTTAAATATATATTAGAACTACTGTAAGTCAAGATTATATATTAAATAATATAAACAAAATTTAATAAATATATTTTTAAAAGATTTAAATATTAATATAATAACTAGCAGTTTATTAACCTATTAAAAATAATAGGAATTATCTTTTTTAATTCTAGTTTTATAATACTACATAGAATATATATATATTATAATTCAGTAATAGAATAAATATTTTAATTATTATGAAAAAATATTTAATAAAGTTTAATTATAAGATTATATATAAATAATTTTTTATTTTAATTATCCAGAAATAAGATTAATATATTTAATAAATTTATTAAAATTAAAAATATAATTATTATAAATTATATAAAATATTTTAAAAACTAGAAAGTTTAATAAATAAATCTAAAATTTAATAATAATAATATAATTAATAATTTTATAGTATTTTTAATTAAGAAATAAAATATTAAATATATATTAAAGATAATAATTTTTATCTATATATATTATATAAATACCATTAAAAATTATTTTATAGGATTATAATAATATTTTTAAAAATATTAAAAATATTTATATATATTAGAAACTTTATTAATAATAGTATTATTAAAAAATATATTAATATGAAACTGATCAGCAGTAGATAATAATTTAAATTATTTAAATAGATATAATAAAATATTTAATAAATAATAAATTTTAAACTAGAATTAGTAAATATATTATAAAATATATATTAATTATAAATTTAATTTATTTGTTAAAATAATATTTAATGATATTTAATAAATAATTTATACTATGATTAAATAATTTATATAAATAATAATAAAAATACTTTTTATATTAATATTTTTTTATTTATAATTTATTTTATAAATCAATATCTTATTTTTACTGAAATATATTAGTGATTAAACAAATAGAGAATATATATAAATATAAAAACATAATTCAAAAATAATTTATTAATACAATAAAATATAATATTATATTTATTATTAAATAAATCTAGATTAGTATATAAATAATAATTAAAGTTCAAAAGAAATTAATAAATTTAATTTATAATATATAGAAAAGATTAATCTTAGTAGAATTAAAATTATAAATAAAAATATTTTTTAAAATTATAATAAAATAGTTTAATATACAAAATTTAAAATAAAAATATTTTTTAAAATTATAACAAAATAGTTTAATATATAAAATTTAAAATATATAGAATTAAAATTAGCTAGTAAAACTAATATAATATTTTAAAATAAAAAATATATTAAAATACTTTAAAGTATTAATAATTTTAAATTTATTCTTTTTAAATAAATAAATCTAAAATATAAGTTTATTAATTTAAAGGTTTTATAAAAAAAGCTCATATAAATTTTAAATAATTTAAACTTAAGATTAATATTTTTATTATATAATAAAAACTAGATATATAGTAAGAATATATTTATTAATATATATTATTTTATTTTTTAAATAAAAAGATATAAAAAGATATAAAAATTATATTTATAATTTTATAGTTATTCTTTAATAATATAATTATTAATTAATTTTTAAAAATAATAGCTATATTATTATTAGATTTATTAAATAATATTTAGTAATAGCCTAGATCAGGTTTCTGTCAGGTTAGTTTACTATTAGTCTAATTAAAAATTATTTATATATTAATTCTAATAAATAAATAATAATAATAATAAAATATAACTTAAATTATAATTAACATTAATTTCTAAAAGTTTATTATATTTTATATTAATTAAGTATTTTAAATTTTTAAAAATAAATTATTTTAAAATTATTTTTATTATTAATTATATTATTGTTTTAATAAAAAAAAGAATAAATTATAAAATAAAAAATTAAATTTAATAAATATATATTTATAATATAGTACTTTATTTAACTATATTTTAATTTTTTAAATTATAAATTTTATTTATAATTAATATATTTAAAATATATATAGTATTTTTAAATTAAAATAAATTATTAATACTATAGTATAAATTATTAATAATTAATTTATAAAATTAGATTAATATTTAAAACTTAATAAAAATTATTATATAATATATTTATTTTATTTTTAATTATAAAATAATATAAATTAAATTTTTGAAAAATTTATATATTTACTAGTAAAAGTTTTTATTATTAAATTATATTATTTTTTAATTAATTTATAATTTTTCTAATTTTAAAAATAAAAATCATTATAATTTATATATAAAATATATCTAATTAATAATATTTATTAAAAATATTCTTTAAATAATTTAATTTTTTAGAATTAATATAAAATAAAATTTAAACAATTCTAATATTTTTTTTTATAATTTTATAATTAATTTAATTTTGATAATTTATAGTAAAAAAAGAAGATTACTATAGATATTTTAAATAATTCCAATAATTTTATATAAGATTTTTAATAAATTATTTTTAAGAAAACTTTTTAATTTTAATTTATATATCTATTTATTATAAATAATATTTAATTAAATAATAAGTTTAGTTATTATAATATTAATACTTTTTTATTTTTTTTATTTTTTTATTTATCTTTATAATTTAATTTAAATATTAAGAATAGATTTTTATAGTTTTTACTAGTACTTTATAATTTTTAAAAAAATATATAAAATATGTTATAAATTTATTTGTATTTTAGAAATATATATAATTAAAAATATAAAAACTATTTATAAATTTTAAAATAGATATTTTTAATTTTTTAAATTTTAGATTTTATATTAATAATTTAATTAAATTATTTTTAAAAAATAAACTAATTTTTAATATATATTATAATATTTTTTTTTATTTTTTACAGTTAATTATTATAATTTTTAAAATTAATTAATTCTATCTTATATTACTAGAATTCTCTTTTTATTAAAAATTATTTTTAATTTTTATATAGATATTTAAAAAATATCTAAATAAAGTATTATAAAAAGACTAATTTATAATTATATTATTTAAATTATTATAAAGAAATTAAATAATTAATAATATTATAAGCTAGTTAATATGAAATTGATAAAAATTAATTTTTTATTAAATATAATATTATTTAAAAATTTAAATATTAGTTTAATTTTTATTAAAAATGTTTAGTAAGATTTAATTAACTTATTATAAATAAAATATTAAGAAAAATAATATTTTGAAAAAATAATTTATAATTATTAGCATAATATTAATAATTATTTTATATTAAATAGTTATAAATGAATTAATAAAAATTTAAAAATATTATATAATTAATATCTTTATATAATATTTTTTACTATATCAAATAAATTTAAATATATTTTATTATATTTTTATAAAATATTTTTAAAAATAAATATAATTAATTAAAATAATACTTTAATTTTTTTATATAAAGTATTTTTATTTTATTATAATTTTTTATTTTTATATTTTTATATTTTTATTTTATAAATATAAGATTTTTTTTTATAATTTAAAATTATTTTATTTAAATATAGAATTCTTATAGTAGATATTTATAAAATTATAAATTAAAAAATAACTTTGTTTTAAATTTGATTTTTTAAATTTAATATTATATAAATATTAAATCTAAAGTAATTTATATATTTAAAAATTTAAATTAAAAAATTTTAATTAAATCTTTAATTCTTAAAAATAATATATTTATAAAATAAAGTTTTTATATTTTATATTTAATAATAAAATCAAAACAATTAAAAATATAAATTATTTAAATTATTTTTTATTAACTTTTATTTAATATATAAATAATTATAAATTTAAATAATTAAATAAGATTTTAATTATTTTTTAAAATATTTTTAAAATATTATTATTATTATTTAAAAAAATAAATAATAATAAATAATAAATAATTTTTACTTTTATAACTTAATTTAATATTAAAAAAATTTATATAGTTAAAATATATTAATTTTAAAATATTAAAATTTTATAAAATTAAAATATATTAAAAATAATATTTATTTAAAAATAATAATTAAATAATAAAAAATAATTCCTTTTTTCAAATTTAAATAAAATTAATTTTATATTATTTATTAAAATATAAATTTTTAATAAAAATTATTAAATAATTTATAATATATTATAAAATTTTTAAAAATTAATTAATATTATTTTTAATTTTAAAAATAAATTATAAACTTTTTTTAAGATAATAAGATATTTTTTAAAAATCTGATAATAATATATATTTTAATTTAATTTTAAATTATTTTAATAAATTAGATTTGTTTTATTTTTAATAAAATAATAATTTATAAAATAATAAAAATTTTTATAATTTATATTTTTTTAAATAAATATTATTTTATTTTATATATTAGATTTATATAACTAATAATAATAAACATTTATTATTTTTTTAAAAAACAATTTTTAATTTTATAAATTTAATTATTTATTATTTATATAAAACTTTAAATTAATAATAAAATAATTAATAGTTAGATTAGATTACATTATTAAAATATTTTTTATTTTTTATTAGATTAATAATTGAATAAATATATATATATATATATATAACTAGTTTATTTATAAATTAATTAATAAATTAAATTCTTTAATATTTAAATTTAATTAAATAAATAATCTTTAATAATATAATATTTTTATTTAATATTTATTTATAAATATTTATTAAGATTTAATTTTATTTAAGTTTTATTTAATTATTAAATTATAATTAAATTAGATTAAAATATAATACTTAAATATATTTATTCTAGTTAATAATTAGTAAATTAATATTGTTTTTAAATTAAATATATATTAATTCTAAGTTAAAATAATTAATTAAAAAATATAGTACTTAATCTACTAATTAATAATTTTAATTTCTAAATATTAAATAAAAATAAATTTTAATATATATTAAATATAAAACTTTATTAAAAAATAATTTAAATTAAAATATAAAAATTAAATAATATTTTATAAATATTTTAAATATTTTAATATTAATTATAATTTATTTAAATCTTAATAAAATATTAAATATAATTACTAGTAAAATTAATTAAATAATAAATTTATTTAATAAATTATTATTTTTTAATATTAATATTAATTAAAAATATATTACAAAAAAAAATTAATTTAATATTTATAATTTATAATATTAAGAAAATATTTCAATAATTTAAAAAAATTTTTATTTTAAAAAAGATTAGTTTTAAACTATATCTATAGATTAGTTTAAAAATATTTTAACTGAACTGCACCTATCTAATACTATATACAATTTTTATTAAATAAATATATAGTTTATATATTATATAACTAGATAATATTTATAATAATAGTCTAGTATTAAATAGAGTGGATTAATCTGATTATTATATCTTAACCTTAATCTGGCTATAATCTAACAGTTAGATTAAAGTATAAAAATTTTTTAACTATACAGTTATAGTCAGGTTAAGATATAATTATTATTTTAATTATTTATATCTATTAATTAGAAAGATTAGATATAGTAGATAGATTAATAATTATAAATTAATTAATAATATATATATATCTCTATTATATAGATAATATATAAAATATAATATATATATATCTCTATTATATAGATAATATATAAAATATAATATATTTTTAATTATAGTATAATAATATTCTTTAGATTTAGTTTATTTATTTAATTTATTTAATTTATTTAATCTATCTGATCTCTATAATCTACTTAATTTTTTTCTTTCTAACTTTAAAAAATATACTATACTTTAAAAAAGACTTTTATAAAATCTAATATAATAAAAATAATATCTGATATTAAATAAACTATTAAGATTTATATTATTTTTTATATTATTTAAAATAATAATTATAATAATAAAGAAATTAAAAAAATTAAATTTTTATCTTTATTTAAATATATATAATATTTAAAGATTTAAATAAAATTAATTTTTTTATTTTTAATAATAATCTATCTTCTAGATTATTTTTAAGATTATTTATATTTTTATTTTTACTAATATAAAAAATAATAATTATTTTATTTTTTTTTTACTTTTTAAATATAAAAATAATTAAATCTGGATTAAAATTATAAAAAATATTCTAATATTTTTTATTAATAGTAAAATAATTAGTATATATCTAAAATATTATTATTTTAATTATATTAAAATAAAAACAGCTCTAGTAATAATAATAAATATCTTAAGAATTATTAAATAGATATTTAATATTAATACTATTAATAATAATTAAAAATAAATTTTTAATTATTTAATAAAAAATAAAAAATTAATTATAGTAAAACTTTTAATAAATAAAAATATTAATATATTTTATAATATCTAAAATAATATTAATTTTATTAAAAATATTTTTATAAATTATATATCTTTAATATCTAGATATATTTTAATTTTTTTAAATATCTTAGCTGCTGATAAGAGTCTTTAATATTTAAAAATATTATAAAAGATTTTATCCAGGTTTAATAGTAATCTATAGATAATTAATAATATATTAATAACTAGATTCTAACTATAATAAAAATAAAATATTTTTTTAAAAATAATTTAATATTTATAATACCAGTTAATATTATTATTTAATTAAATATTTTTTTTAAATTTTTTAAATTTTAATATCAGATCTAGAATAATTATAATTATATAAATATAATCTTTTATCTAGTAAATATAATAATAATATTTTTAAAACTTTTAATATATATATTATAAGTTTCTAAAATTTTTTTTTTTAAAATATCTATTTTTTTACTAGTTAGTTAATTAAATAATCTAAATAATTAAAAAAATTATTATAAATATTATAAATCTTATAAATAATAAATCTATTATTCTTAAATAAATAAAATATAAAAAAAAACTTTAAAAATTTAAAAAGATATTTTATTTATTTTTATTTAATTATAATAAAATAAAAATAATTAATATTATTATAATTATAGTATTAAATAAAATTTTTGATTATTTAATAAAAATTAAATATCTAGTAAATTATAAAATAGATTAAATTCTAGTAAGTTTTATAATTAAAAAAAAAAAAAATAATAAATTAAATCTAATTTAAATTATTAAATAAACTAGAACTTTTAATAATATTAAAAATTTATATTTATAAATTATATAATTTTCTAAATCTATAATTAAGAATTAATATAATTAGTTATTATTAAAAAAAGATTTTTAAAATCTATTTATAAAAAATTAATTTAAATAATTTTTTATAAATAACTTCTAGAATACTCTATATTAGTATTTTATAAATAAATTTTAGAATATAGTTTTTTTAAATTTTTTTATATATATTTAATCATATTATTTAAAGTTTTAATCTAAAATTTTTATAAAAAAATATTAATTATAAATTAAATTATATAAATAAAATAAAATATATAATACTAGTTTTAAATAATTATTATAAGATTAGAATTAAATAAAATATTATAAAACTAGTTATTCTAATTAAACTAAATCTAAAATTTAGATAAAATTATACTAAATATTAAACTATTATTATTAATATTATTAGTTATTATATTTAATAATTAATAAAATAGATTATATTTATATAAAACTAATAGAATAATTATAATTAGATTTTTATTAATATAAAATTTAGATATTAATTAAAAATTTAATAAAATTTTATAGTAATTTATATTTTTTATTAAAAAATATCTAGTTAAAATATAAAATATTTTTTAATTAGGACTAGTCTAGTAGTTTATTATAATTAATATCTATTTAATATTTAAAAACTTTAATAACAGCTGTATATATATATCTTTTAATAATTTTAAAAAATATTTTTTAAATTATATTTAATTAAAAAAACTTGATTTTCAGTAAAAAAATAAAATTATAAAATTAATTATCTATTTAAATTAAATATATTTAATAATTTAAAATAATAGATAATAGATAATTATAAAATATAAATTTTAATTTTAAAAATTCTGTTTATTATAAACTACAGAGATCTAGAGAATTTTTTTTAAATTTAATTTATAATACAGATAATTCAGTTTTTTTAAATAAAAAATAAAAATATAATAAATTATTTAAATTAAAATAAAAAAAAATAATAAAATAAAAATAATATATTTATTTTTAGTAATTTAATTAATAATAAATATATAGTTTTTTAATTATTATATATTATAATTAAAATATATAATTTAAATTAAACTATAATTATATATATTTATATTTATTTTTTACTATAAAAATAATAATTTTATAAAAAATTAAATTTTATTAATATTATTAGAATTTTTTAATTAATTTTTCTAGATAAAAATAAAAAAGATATTAATATTTTTTTTAATTATTTTTTTTTAATTTAAAAAACTTATTTCTGTATATTTTTAGATAATAATTAAGATAGTTAGATTAATAACTACTTAATCTAAATATATTTTAATTATACTAAAGTCTAAATAGATATAATAAACAGATCTTAGTACTAAGAATAATTAAAATAATTAACTATCTGTTTTTTAGCTATACTGCAGTCAGGTATAAAAATTTCTTTAATCTGGCTATAACCTGGCGGTCAGGTATAAAAATTCTAATTAACCTGACCTGACCTGGCTGTTAGCCACTCTAGTATTAAATCAGGTATTATATTTTTTTATAGATTATATCTGATTTTAGATATATATTTAAAAAATAGATAAACTATATATAAATTCTTAAACACGCGTCCTCGCCTGGATATGGTGGGTCTACCCTAGATACACCATATTCAAGACCCCCCCTCTCCCGGTAAGGTAATTTTATAATTCCAGCGAACGGTTAATAGAATGCAGGCAAAGCTGCTGTGTATCCAATAATATCTTACCGCCTCAAGTATGGGAGGTGAGTAAAACTAGCAGGAGTTAGTCAGCCTTGCTGTGGGTCCTAACAAATCAACAAAGCTTCCATCATAGTCCTATCCAAAATGCGGCTCTCAAGCATCCTCCGGACAATACTTGTAGTAAATCCTGTTCAGTACCCACTAGTTCTGTTAATATCTAATATTCCTATAAGGTTGTATATTAACTATGGAAGAATCTATCTGTCCCAATTAGTTATTATGCAGGTCCCAGAGCTTACTGGATTATATGCCATATCATATCCCTATACCTAACATGGTTGGAATATTGCAGCTAATTCAGGATGGGGTTGAAAGGGCGGGGTTTTGGATTGATAGAAGTGTCAAGGCAGGGCCGGTCCGTTGATTGGCACCCCACACCTATATACAGCCACCTAGCTTGAAAAAAAAAGTAATAAAGGCTTTGTAGAATGGGGCCACACCTTGGGATACAGACGCCTATGTTAGCGGCATGTTTATCCAGCTATAGCACTCCGATTATTTACAGATATTTGTTGTTGGAAGACCTGGGGGCCACATGTTACGACTCCGACCATGGCAAGAAGCAATGTGTCTTCTGGAATAGAATCCTGCTTGGTTCGGATATCTTGTGATGTGCTGTTTCTTAAAACTCTAATTGGTACATCTAGAGCCTCCAAGATATGTAAGCCCATTTCGAGGCTGCCAAAAATGAATCAGCAATGACTTGTACAGAGTATAAATGATGGGATTAATGCCTCACCGGGGAAAATTGCCGGAGTCGTACACCAGCGGCCTTTAGTATGGTTGCGCTCTTTTTCGGTGAGCCAAGAGGATGGATGCAAATGGCTGTGAAACATACCTCGTTATCCATATTGTATCCCTGTGAGTATACAACTTCAGTGATTCCTACTTGCGCGATTTTGACAGAACATGTCAAGCAAGGGCACCTGACCAGCATCAACAATAAGCTGTGGGCCTTCCAGTAAATCGATATATATGTATACATACGTATCGCAGTAAAGAACTGCACCCTCTCGTATACGTTCTCTCCCAGCTTCTAACAGCGCATTCTCTTCGGCATGTAGGCAGAGGCAGGTGGATAAACCCAAGCCCCCTCCCTCACCACGATTGCATCTCGGACCTGTCAACAGTAAGGTTTCCGCAAACTCTCAAGATTGATAAAGCATTTTTGCTCTTAGTGTTCACATACAGCCACCTTCATTGCAATTTTTGAGGTGTCTTGGAGTTCCATTATATCCCGTACTTATGACACGGCAATCACGAACCAGGACACACCCAACTCTTCTCTTCATACAATTGCTCCGCTGAGCGGCAAGGGAGGCCAATTCCATGAAATACTGGTCCCAACTTGGCCGGAGACGTTGCTCGTTAGCCAAATCAAGGGATTTAAGAGCTGCATGCAGTTCTTGCAATGACAAAGATGAATTAAACAACCGAACCTGTGCCAGATCAGTGAGGTATGCACGTCCAATCTCTTTTTCATAAAGATGTTGGTCGTCCCACAGCACAAACTTCTCAAGAGGAGGGGGATCAAGCAATCTTGTCTGACATCTACAGCAGGAAGTTAGCATAGATAGAAAATAGATACCGTAGAAAATCCGGTGAATTCTTGCATGACAGACCTATCTATAAATCGCTTCCATCGAAGACTTATTGGCGCATCAACGCTCACAAGAAGGAAAAACGGGCGCTGAAGAAAACGATTTAGGACGGAGGCATCCCAGATGTCTGTTGTAACCCACAGACCCTGCCATCTCTTGGTTACGAAGTCTAAGAGAGATTTAGAGTCCTCAAATACTAGGTGCGGCCGCGGGCTACTCTCTTTTTCTGCATCTCGTGACACCCATGCTTGATGATCATAGTCGAGATTATCAGTCTTTTGAGACATGCCTGTGTCTTTCAATTTAAGAGACTGAAAACCTTCTTCCTTAATAAGATACTCTGCAACGGCATGCTTTCCAGAACATATAGCTTTGAGGTAAAACATTAGCTCATATAGCAAGTTTTTGGGAGGGAGGTTGCTTAATAAAATGCTGACCTCCACACAGGCCAATCAACATGATTAATTGATCAATAAGTCAAAGACAACAGGAATTTAAATTAAAGGGAGGACGAGAACTCCAGATGAGTAATATGTCTAGAGAATTTGAAAACCACCTGTAGGACATGAAGGTAGGTGGGAAGTTCAAGTTTTAGCATACAATTTGCGACCTAGGTAACTAACAGGAGTACCTAGATACCTACCCAGGTACGTGTTTGGGTATTGGTACATACCTATATTGTACCTAGTACAGAAGAATGCTTCCCCTCATCCACCGTCTTTTATCTAGTGCCTAGATAAACACTTTAAAATGGGGGGTTTAAACAAAAAGAGCATTAACTACTGCTACTACACTATCCTAGTTATGGCCGATATGCTGTTACTTCAGTTGCATGGGTCATCTCTTGCCTATACAATGGTCACATGATATCTACCTCAATCTGGGGTTCAGATGTCCACTAGGTAGTGTTCATGATAGGTTCCCAGCCTATCTAACAAGTATATAATGGTGTGGTATAGGCACAAGCTTGACATACTAATAATATTACTCACCCTGAATTTTATTGTTACTGTAGCAAGATACCTGGGTACCTATCTACCTTATAGATAGCTACTTTAGGTAAGGTAGTTACTGTTTAAATACGTGGTATGTCCACGTGACTTAATTTAACAGGTGGTAGATTGCCACCACGAAGGCCAAGCATCTCCGGGTCACCAAACAGGCTTTTACCTCTGTTCACTTGTGCCTCTACCTGTCATAGCTTTTTCACATGTTCGGGATAAAGCACTGATTGCTCAGGATTCGGACTACACTTCTCGATATAGTGATCGGTATCAAGATACTGATGTATTGATCACCATATCAACCAATTTGTCCCTGACACGGCTGCTCGCAAGTCTTGGGTGACTTTCTCTTCTCACCCCTTCGCCTTTCCGTTTACTTCAATTATCCTCCATTTCCTTTTTTGTTGGCCCATTACGCTTGCCATACCCTCGATCTTTCTACAAGTTGCCCGACATCCTAGCCTCAGTTTGGCCTAAGGTTCGAAGAGTTGCCGTTCATTGAGTTCGGTTACTCCCAAGCTCAGGTTATAGAGGTCTGGAAATTCTCCGATGCAGTTTGATAGACCGACAAGGCCCGTGGATATTTCTACGGCCGACTCTGTTATACTGCACAATCGCTGACTTGGTCACTGTATCCACTGAATTTTACTTTTCATTGTTTATATGCAGTGGCTTTAGCACTTACCTTGTCCAGCATTCAAGTGGAGTCCAATTTACTGAGTTCGAGCAACATCCTCGGTAGATATTGGCTTTCGATCTTCAAAAATTTAAGACAGAAGTGAGGCCGCAAGCATTAAGCTATCATCTGCAATTTTGCCAACCGTCCTATTGTTGCTTGTTATCAATTGTCTGCCTTTGTTCTCGTGTATCTCTTGTGAAAGTGGCAACCATTTATTGATCTAATTACATTCACAACACCATTGGACGTGCAATTGAATACAATGTCATCCTCTGTTCACTTCAAGTTCAAGTCTCAAAAAGAGCCCTCAAGGGTAACTTTTGACGGCACCGGTATCTCTGTCTTCGAATTGAAGCGAGAAATTATCAATCAGAGTAGGCTGGGTGATGGGACAGACTTCGAGCTATCCATATACAATGAAGATACAGGAGAAGGTAAGTTGTTTCTATAACCCAATTTGACGCGGTGCGCACCCCTGTTGGCACTACTAGCACTGGGAACATTTATTATCTAAGAATAACAAGGGATGTTAACAACTGACTATCTGTTTGGAGCAGAATACGATGATGACACCAGTATAATACCACGTTCTACATCCGTTATAGCTCGGAGACTACCAGCGTCACGCCCTGGGAAGGGTGGTGCTGCTCGATATGTTTCTGGGAAAATGCCAGTCAATGCGCGCAGTGCCCCTCGTAATGACCAGTCTTCATTAAACCGAACAGCTCCCAATGCTAGCCATCCTATCAGCAATGGTGTTCTAGAACTCAACAATGCCCAAACTGAAGAGGAGAAAATCAACGCGCTGTTTAACCTGCAAGCCAACCAATGGAAAGAACAACAGCAGGAGATGGCGAAGTGAGTGGTTTTCTATACAGATATAAACTGTTAACTGACGAGACTTTCCCTAATAGTGCTACGCCCGTTCCATTCGGTCGGGGGAGGGGTAGGCCTATAAATGTTCCTGATCATCCGCCTCCTCCGGGATACCTGTGTTATCGGTGTCGTGAGAAAGGTATGCTGTGTTGTAGATGAGCTTACGAGGAATTAAGTAACACTATTTGTCTAGGGCACTGGATACAAGCGTGTCCCACTAACAACGACCCCAAGTTTGATGGAAAATACAGGGTGAAGCGATCAACGGGAATACCTCGTTCACTCCAAACCAAAGTCGAAAAACCAGAATCCCTCACCTTAGACGGCTCCAATGAAGACCCAAGAAATACTGGTGTTATGGTCAATGCGGATGGTGACTTTGTCATTGCCAAGCCAGATAAGGCAGCCTGGGAGTTGTACCAAGAAAAGGCTAAGGCCTCTGCTGCTGCTGCAGCGGAAGCTGCAGCAGCAGAATACAGAAAGGAATTACAAGCTCGTGGCCTGGAATGTCCTATTGACAGGCGAATGTTTTTAGAACCTACAAGAACTCCCTGCTGCCAGAGAACATATTGCAATGATTGTATTACAAATGCACTGATCGAGAGTGATTTTGTGTGCCCTGGCTGTGGAACCGAAGGGGTACTTCTTGACAATCTTTCCATGGATGACGAAGCTAATGGCAAGATCAAAGCCTATGAGGTGGAGAAAGCGGACTTGAAGAAAGATAAAGAAAAGCAACCAACGACCCAAGACGATAAATCCAATGAAAAAACAATCATTACAGGTAGAGGTTCTGTGTCTACGAAGGAGCCCTTGTCACCAGTTCCAGCTAGCCAACCTGCTCCTTCGAACAAAAGACCCGCAGAAGACCAACCTCATAAAGCGGCCAATGGTTTAAGCCCAGGTTCATTATCAAAAAAGCAGAAAAAAGACGAGCAAGGTGATGCACGGAGCCCGCTACTCAATGGGTCTACAGCTAGGTTCCCGTCGCTTCCTTTCAGTCAGCAAATGCCTTTGAGTGGCTTTGGATTTATGCACAGTCAAGGCATGCCTGTAATGCCATTGCCAGATCCCGGGTTTGCTGGCGATAGAATGGGGTTCTTGAATGTTATGGGTGCACCTGCAGCTAATGGGTTTCCACCTACTATGGACCAGACATGGAACCCCATGGATGCTATGAATTTCAATCATGTCCAAGGAGGAATGTATGGTGATAATCTTAATGGGTATACTTCTCCAAATGTCTACAGTGGAGTTGGAGAGCCATCTATGAATATGTACCACGTTCCTCAAATGGCAGGGCTTCAGTCAAACCCCAGTTTTGCACATTCGTCTGGGATGGGTCGTTTCTCAAACCAACAGCGGACTACGTTCAGTACCCCATTTGCTAGAGAAGAAGACACGGCGTATTTTCGGCAACCTGTTAACCCACAACGACATCAAGCGAGACATCGGCGGATAAGACCAAGCGATTATCGAGAACTATAAATGTCCTATAGTAGATAGTGGATGTCCGAGACATCTCCTCTGCTAGCTCAATCTATCTGTTCTGGCTCCCTTGAAAATTTTTGCACTTTTTATTCCTGGCTAAATGTTTTGTTTGCTTTTCACCGCTATACATTGCATCTATAGATCCATGCCCCTTCATCATCCTACCTCCTGCGTGGAATGGATTGGGATTGCACATAACAGAAATTGTTACTGGTGGGATCAGCAAATGTGCCTATAGATGTGTTATTTATGCTGTACTGTAAGTACTGTCAGGGACTTGGATCGCGGATTCGTGGGCCGTTTTTCATACTAGTTCACTGATGTGGAGGGTTGCCTAGTTGCAAGGTCACTTAATAAACCAGCAATCTTTTTCATACTACTGGCATCGACTTCATAGTTAGCATGTATTGGAAGATCTGCAAAAAAATTCCATCGTCGCAGTTTTTGTAGTTATAGTACAGGGCACTTCAGAGATTAGAGTAATTTCTGAATTATTTGCTTTTATCTGTAGTTTACCAGGCATACTAATTTTATACTGTGGACAAATACAATAATATAATAAATAGGTTTCCAGTACCCCTGCACTTCATTCATGGTTAGATTAAATGGTTGAAAAGGGGAGGAGGTCGAGCGATAAGGGACTTTCAATAACACTCCTACCTATTATTTCTGCCTTGGGCTTGAAGTATATGGAGATCAGATGACGGAGGTATTATTTAGTCAGGCAATTATTGTTAATGGGACCCTATAATCTTCCTGTTATAGACCCTCATCGCCTACTATATTGGTAACTTCTACACAAGTAATCTATCAGTATATAATTTTAGTTATTATTAGAGATTATATTACTTCTACTTTAATCCGTGTACTTATATAGATTTAGTCTGCCTGCTTGTATAGATTCAGTCTATCTATATATAATAAATTTAATCTATTTATACTGTATATAATTTATTATATACAGTTAAATCTATATAAGCAGACAGGCTGAATTTATACAAGCAGATAGGCTGAATCTATACAGGCAGGCAGATTGAAGCAGATATAATATACTCTGTAATAGTAGAATATATCAAGATACTAATTGTATTGCCCGCAGATGGCCTAATTAGGTCGGGCGGTAAGGGGTTTTGTAGGGTCCCTCGGGACAGGGTCCAATTAACAATTGCCTTTAATACTCCAGAGCGCATGGTAACTATCATCCACACACATACATACAATCAATCTGTTCTTCTCACCAGACAAAGTCCTCCGCATACTACGTTAAACGTGATATATTATCTGCCTGTCATTGTCTGTCAAATTTTTGTCATATTATTCTTGACAAATACAAAAAAAACGATCTTGCAAATTCAACAAAAGAAAAGGAATACAGTCAATACCCCCTACCCCCTTAGGATATTTATCACCATGGCAAAGTTCTTCAATCACAACAGTAGTACCCGAAATCAGTTGCAAAATACCCTTGACAGAACCCCCAAAGTCAGCGTACTCGCCAGTTGTTATAGCGTCAACGCCATGACATCTATGATCGATGGCTTTCACTACTGCACTACCACGGGGGCCGGTGAGACACTCTGATATGAGTCATTGCAAGCGCTCATCTTTTAAAAAGCACGCTAAAGCCTTCTATATCTAGGAACACAGTGGTATCCCTGAGGTCCCCTCGGGATCAAAAGCATCTTCAAGTCCTCCCTTTGATCTCTCCATCGCCCTAGGCATGGAGGTTAGCCGCCCGGGAAGTATTTTACCGGAACACAAAGGGGAGGCAGTGCATACCATCCCGGAAGAGTGTGAGAGGCTCTTCTGTGACAGATTGTCTGCAATTTTCCTTGGTGAGGGGAGATTTTCTGGGCAAGAGTTACCTGGGGTGGGTGTGTCTCAAAGCCGGCTGAACAATACTGCGACCGAAAATGTGGCAATTCAAAAGTGGTTCGAACTTTTGGATTACACTAGCGACACCATCTATCGAGGGTTTATTACCAATTCAAGTGGGAAGCAAGCGATGTTTGTTTTTTTTACAGAGAACACCCTAGGCCATAGTCTCAAAACCGGGTATGTGCACCTACTTGTTCACATATAAAAGTCTCACCTTGTGAATATTACTGACTCTATTCATTTAATTATTTAAAAGATTGATTGCTCTTTTCGAACTTGCTAATATATCTGCTTTTGGGTGTTCTGAAATTGTTGCTTGCGTCCCCCGCTCACAGGATTCGGATGAATTAGAAGCTATAAGAAATCTTTCTTGGTGTGGGTTTAATCTGACTACATTGCAGCCATGGATCGTTGCAGGTGGTCTTGATTGCTTGCTTAGTACCAAGTGGCTTTTCTTGGATGCCGAAGTCTAACTGCTGATAGTTA
Organism: Aspergillus ellipticus CBS 707.79; assembly: GCA_003184645.1. Classification (NCBI taxonomy): domain Eukaryota; kingdom Fungi; phylum Ascomycota; class Eurotiomycetes; order Eurotiales; family Aspergillaceae; genus Aspergillus; species Aspergillus ellipticus. Next base: position 39,905 of record KZ825979.1, read on the forward strand.
CAATAACCTATCTACACTGTGGATGATTTTCTATATGCCAGAAGTTGAAGTCCTGAGCTAGTAGGAAACATCTTCTATGAGTTGATCACAGACATCCATATAACAACCAGAGTATAATTACTTATTATTTTCAGTAGTATTGTGGTTTATGTACTTTGCATGTCCCCCCCTCCTTGCCCTAATACAGATAGGATTATAGTGGGCTGTCATGGGCTCTTAATGCCAAAAATTTAATGCCAAAAAATATTATCCTTTGTTATATACCCTGCACTGCTTCAAGCGTTTTGTCTAATATAATCAGTATATCTATGCTGTAGTTATACTATTCATAGCAAGCTATAACTATTACCCCGTAGTCGATGGAGGGATCAATAATTCTCGTGCCATGTAACAAACCACTGGAGTATGTAGGTATGATATGGAATATCTCCAATCAATACCTATGTTTACTGGTACTATAGTGACATCAGATATGTATTGGAATGGTTGGTTTCTGACTAATATGAACTACCCTCTTTATACATGGAGTACATGTAGGAGAAGTCTTTAGCATCATACTTCATACAGCTGTAGAACATAATACGAGGAATAAATATGATGTCCCTGGAAACTCATAGACCTTAATTATCGACGCAAAGCATTTGCGTCACCCACACGGGACCTTTTTGTGTGACCTTCCTCAACATCCCCTTGGGCTGAACGTTTTGTTAGGGGGTCGCTTTTCTTGGATGGCTGGCCGGCTGCAGGTTTTCTCTTGACGAATGCAGATAAATCGTTTGCTTCTTTTGCGACCGCATTGAGCCGAGTTCTTTGATCGGATTGGGACTGCCCCACAATTTGGCCCAAAATACCCTTAAACATAGTGTCGTTCGTATCATTGGTAGATACCGGCGGCCGTCGAAGATCGGCAAGCTATTGATCAATGTTAGAAACCGAAGATAAATTAGCGACGTAAAGTGGTGACTTACCCTCTGCTCCATGTCTACTATTATCTCTTTGACATTGGCAATTTTTCTTTTCATGGCAGTCACCCTGTCTTCGTTCAAAGAACCATCACCATCCAATTTCCCCTGCTCTTGATCCATCCTCAATCGGCAGCTTTTTATGGCTCTTTCCATTTGTGCGGCGGCCTCATTTCTCATTTCCTTGTCAACTTGCTCATGGTGACCATTGCCCTCATCGGAATCGTCATTCTCATGATTGACCGAGCCAAATTCTAGGGCAAGTGAAAGCTTATAGTGGCATTCGGCAACAGAAGGATCTTCTATAGGGAATAGAGACTGTCTCAATTCGAGAGCAATCCTCAAGTCTGTCACCGCATCCGTGAACCTCTCAGCTTCCAGTGAGATCTCCGCCTGTAAATCATAGGTGTCGGCGAGACGTTCTTTCACATGCCTAATATCCGAAGGTGGTTCTGTAATCTTTCCCTCATCACCCTCCTCAAGTGTATTCAATTTCTTGTGATATAGTATACGTGCCAAGTCAAGAACTTCAAAAGCATTGGCAAAGTCGTCCTCATCGTCGGGGGCGACTTGGTCGTCATCCTCATCGTCGAGGTCCGAATCGTCGAAGTTTTCGTCACCTGTGAACTGGAAGTATGGCTTGTTTGTAACATCTGCAGTCTCTGTCCCTCGATTGTCAAATGTGTCTTCAGCTAGCCCATGGGTAACCGTGCTCTGACCATTGTCGCTGGCTGATGCTAATCCTGTGGAAAGTCTCTCAACAGGTGCCTTGCTCGGTTGTGTCTGAGACTCCCCGGCTACTTTAGATCCAAGAACATCGCTTTTGCTAACAGCAACATTGTATAAGGCTTTGCCGTAGGCGAATAGCAAGTCGGCGTTGTCAAGCGCTAGTTCTCCATTGAGCTTGGCCTGAAATTCCGTCGCTTCAGAATAGAGCTCAGCGGCAGCGTTGAAGTCCTTAATGGCATCCTTTGCCGCAGCTTGCTTGACCAATTCTTCAAGAGATGCTCGAGAAGTGCTACTGCTAGATTCCGTGGATCCGCTAGGTTCCATTGTCTCTCGTACAGCCCTGATCGAGGTTAACAGGCAATATACCGAGGCTAAGAGAGTGCCGGGATCCCGACCGAGAAGAGCTTCTTGGACGGAGGTAAGGAGGGAAACAAATATCCGATGCAAAATTCTATGCCTTATTCAGCGTTTTGAATATTCAGGTGCGTAAGACAGGGGTCGGCTAAGTATCATGTATTTTTGTTGCGGAGTACGAACTAATTCAATTATTGTTTAAAGAGAAGGGGCTTGTTAGTTAGCGTGTTGAACCTTTACGCAGTCCCCTTGTCATCAAGGTGTGGGTCAAACCGCGTGAGCGGGGCGACTACCATCGCACCAATTCACGCGTCCGCTCTCCGTCCCTCCCTCGATTGTCCCGACTCCGAGACTTCCCTCAATATCCAAGTAGGTAACGGCCAGTTACTAAGCTTTGGTAGAAACTGACCGAAAGGTAGATTGAATTGAGCCTCCTCGTTGTTATTCGAATTTCACTGCCACAAGAGCTCGAGATTATTCTGGACTACTTCGAAGTATCACCGGCTTGAGATTTTGTCAATAGGCATTACAATATCAAGCGCGACACTCACTAGCAATGATGGAATCGGACCCCGTGCCTTCATCATCGCCCGGGTTTGGAACCCCTGCACACTCTCTCCGAAAAAGCAGGCCCAATGCGCTACCTACAAAGACATCGATCCTGCCCATATTACTTCCTCCATCCACCCTTCGGCCTGTAGCCTTCCGTACCTTCACACGGAAGCACAACCTGACAATTTCATCATCTGCGCTTCAAGCTCTGTCAACATTCGTCGGAAAGAACTGTGGCTCAGGTTGGCGCGAAGATGGCCTTGCCGAACGAGTGCTTGATGAGGTAGCTAAGAGCTGGAAAAAAGCTGGTGGCGGCGTCATCGTCGACGAAGGTAAAGGAGCCTCACTGAGGGCGATCTTGCACACCATGGAGAGCAATATGAGTGGGGGCAGGGTTGTTTCGGGGAAGCATACTTCAACAGATGAAGCTCCCTCGATAACGACAAACACTGCTCAAGGAAGCAAATATTCGAAGAAAGAGCCGCCATCGCCTACTCTTGTACCACCAGAAGACCGGAATATAACGGGGGACCTTGATGTGAATTTACATCCGAGACATTGGATCAGAGTCGTTGATGCTTTTGATATGCCTCGCTTGACTTATAACGCGGACAAAAAGTATTTCGAGGTTGCGAGGTCAAAACCTACTCTATTCCCCCCCTCTTCCCATAAGAGCACTCTATTCAGAGACCGTTATAATGTCGTTCATCAACGTTTGCTTCGGCATGAGTCATTCCACTCGTCATCAGGACCGTCCAGCGGAATCTCACGACAATATTCGTCATCGGCTACAAACCAAGGTTACAGACTCACACCAATTGCAAATTTACTTGGGAGGAATGGTACGTCACATCTTATTCTTGGCTTACTTTCTATTTCTCCAACAGGAGATCTTACGCTGAGTGACTTGTCCGGGAGTATCGCCCTGGATCTCAGACATGCGCGCATGGTACCTGAAAACGGTGCCTGGCTCGCTCCAGGAATGTTTGTACTCGTCGATGGCATTTATGAAGAAGAAAACATCAGAGGGTCTACTCTCGGAGGTAATTCTGGAGTTGGTGGAGCCATAGGGGGAATATTTGTGGGAGTCTCCATTTGTGGCCCCCCGTGTGAGCGACGAGAGACATCGTTGGGTCTGAACAGCCAGCAAACTGGTAGAGAGGTCAGTTCCAGTGGAGGCCTCGGATGGATTGACTTCCTGGGAGTCGGAAGCGAGCGTGCACGCGGTCCACGTATGAGACAGATCGAGGCCCAGTATCTTCGAGGCATGCATAAAGGCACGAAATTTGGCCGCCGGCCAAGGGTAGCCATCATGAGCGAGGTGAACCTTGACAACATGAGGATTTTGGATGCACTAAGAAAGATCTTCAGTAACTACAATGATTTACGATTGGAAGAACGCCCAATTGTTTTCGTCTTGATTGGGAATTTCGTACAGAAAGCTATCATAAACAGCAGCGGCCAAGTTGGCAGCATCGAATATAAAGAATATTTTGATGCACTGTCCTTGACATTATCGGAATTTCCTGCGTTGTTACAACACTCGACTTTCGTTTTCGTCCCAGGTGACAATGACCCGTGGTCATCGGCCTTTTCTTCTGGTGCTGCTTCTATAGTTCCGCGTCACGCAATTTCTGAACTGTTCACCTCTAGAGTCAAACGTGCCTTCGCTATGGCAAACACCAATTTGGATTCTACCCAGTCATCTGAGCCACCGGGGGAGGCAATTTGGACGTCGAACCCTTCACGTCTCAGCCTATTTGGGCCCGTCCATGATATTGCTATATTCAGGGATGATATTTCTAACCGACTAAGGCGTAGCGCCGTGGGTTTCTCAGATGATACCAATTTGACAGTGGCCGAGAATATGAAAGTTACTGCCAAAGAAACTGGTGTCCCTGAAACTAGCGAACAGCCCGGCTCCAATTTGGCTTCTACGACCCTTTTTGCTCGAAAGCTTGTCAAGTCGATCCTAGACCAAGGGAATATGTCTCCTTTCCCGCTTGCTTCACGGCCTGTGTTATGGGACTATGTTTCTTCATTGCAACTTTATCCACTGCCTACAGCACTCATTTTGGCTGATCCAGAAGCATTGCCCTTCTGCATCACTTATGAAGGTTGTCATGTTATTAACCCCGGGAAGCTTGTACCAGAAGGCGAGCTGTCTCATGTTAGATGGGTTGAATACGATGTTCTCAAAAATCGAGGAAAGGTGAAGCATGAGCGCTTCTAGGCGATTGGAATTCGTGGGGCTGAGAAGGTCATGTTGAGAGAGGTGAAACAGATAGGCAGGTCCGGAGCGGGACTGTTGCATATCTGTCTATATGTCGGTAAATAATATAGGATAGGAGGTATGAATGTCGAGCGACGCAAGACATGCATACTCTATACAATCAAATGATTGATTATCTTCACAAGGAACTTATTTGCATTGTTCACGCCTCGGCCTCGAAACAAAAGTATTTTTGCCTCATTTCCTGTATCCCAGACTGTGTGTGGTTTTCTACATTCATTGTACTCCATTCTTTTCAGAAAACAAAAAATACCGACATCTGTCATCAGGGGGAATTAAGGATGTGATGGAAATACTACGATGATGAGAGAAGATGGTGCTCAAGGATGTAGCACGAATGCAAGTCACTGTACAGGTGGTTGATATTAATGGGCGTAAAAGAACGTTTCCATGCGTTAAAACCACGCTTCTAAAAAGCAGGGTTATTGACGAGAAGAATCCCCGGTCTCAAAAAAGAGGGGAAGTATTATTAAAACCCTTAGTCGATCATAATAATATCCTCATTCTGTGTTGCAGTGTTAGCCTTGGATTGGGCACTCCTGTTGTTTGGAACAGTTGCAAGTAAATCGTGGTGTGGATATTCAATGCCTTCAATATGTCCGTGTTCTCCCAGTGGCACCGATGGGGTTAGGCTGTTCAGTTTGCCGATTTTAGCTGCACCATCGGTAGACTTTTGTCCTGGTTGGCCTTGTGAGATAGCAAAGCACTTTTCAATTTCCCGCAGAAGGTTACCAATTGAGCCAATTTCAGCAACAACTCCATTCCCAAGGCCCCTCCAACCGTCACCCTTAGAGTTATACAATGTTCCTTGGATATTGGTTTTGATATTATCGTGAACTACCCCGTTCCTTTGACCGTTCACATCATTGAGTATCCAGACCATGCGATTTAGGTGCGACGTGGCGACTAATTGAAATCTGATTTTCTCGTCGGGATAATAAATCTGGTACTTCTTGGCGTTGCGCGCAGTTACTTGCACTTTCAGAGGCTCATTGTAGGATGGGTTGGTCATTAACTGGTCCAAGGCTCGCATCAAAGGAAGAGTAAGTGACAGAAGTTTAACGACGTTTTCTAATCCTGTTTCAGTGGAGACATGATTGAGACTAGAAGCAAGGGATTCCTGGATCCGACGATGAGGGCTGCTGTGGTCAAACCGTATGCTTAATCGCAAATTGAAAATCGACTCTGGTCTAGATGCAAGCTCAACGGGGCTCAGATCCACATGAGACAGACTCATTGACAGATCAATGTTAAGGCTAGCAGAAAAATTCCTCTGTTGACCATAGGTGAAAGATATGCTCGACAGCGAAAAAGCCCGAACCCCTATCTTCTTCCGTTGTAGAGATTCCAGTATCGAAAGCAAGCACTCGAGTTTCTGCAAGCTTTCAATGAGGTTGATAATGATAGACTGACCAGCTGGTGCAAGGAGACGTATCGCAAATCCACTGCCCTTGGCTTGAAAGACCAGCGAACGATCCAAATTCGAGATGGGTGCACCAAAAGCACTCGCAGGGCTGACTAAGTTACCGTAGGCCACCATAATAGCGACCTTTTTGCGAGGGTCGATACCATTGAAAGCAAGGCGAATGGTGTCTTTGATATGAGTTCTTCTCTTTGCCCTAACAGGCATGGCCAACTGAAAGGCATTAGGAAGATTGGATGTGTCGTATCGAATGAAGATATCTGGAACCTGAAGGTCCGATTCAATCTTCAATTTGTGTAAGGGTGGATAGAATTTGATAGATTGGAGGTCTTCCAAGTAACGAGCATTGGAATGAATGGTCAAAATCCCGGGAAGACAGTGCCCAAGAGCTGCAAGAGACGTGTAATTGATCTTGTGTTGCATCGCAGGAAAGAATGTATGGCTGACAACTTGGGTAGAACGAAAAAAGGACTGACTGTGGACGCTTGCATCAAGAATAGCATGGCTTTTGGCAAGTACCGTTGGTCCAAATTGTATTACCCACCAGCTATCACCATCCATGCTGCTGGTTGCCGCCACAGCCCAGTTAGGCTCCCAAAGACGGTGCCAAAAAAAGGTGAAGCGCAAGATATTTGGCGGGAAAATCCTTCGGACATCGAACTTCCAGGCTCTCGAGTTGAGTGGTTCAAATCCAAGCATTTTGAGATTGGATTCAATTTCCTCTATAGCTGCATTGCAACGAAGTCGCGCAACACGGGCGACTATGTCATCAACAAAGGACTTATCGGGATTGCGATCACCATCAAACCTTTCCAACGCACTTGGTGTAGCCGACAAAATACTCATACCAGACATCGGTTCAATGAAGACGCGAATATATCTAGTTTTGGTGAGCTGAACATCGAGTAGACAATCGCCTGGCTCAGTCCTATTTAGCTGGGCACGCAATGATAGTAAGCCGGTTGAGAAGAGCGAAGAGTGTCTTATGCTGATGTACGCCGAAGAAAGAATTTGGGAGACGTGCAACGCAATGGTACTTCGAAGGAGACACTCCATCGAAAGATATTCCTCATCAAAATCAATATCTTCACATGTAACTTCTTCCCCATCTCTTATCCAGCGCAATCCCAAAGAAGGGAGCTCAGAACTTTCATTGTTTGACCTTCGACAGCCGCGTTTAATTCCAATCTCAAGCCAGCTTTTGGCACCAGGCTTTAGTGTCCAGTATTGTATGACCAACGTCCGGTGCAACAGTTCAACTCGCAAAACATCGGTCCATGGGCCCCTTGCCAATTCAATGGCTTGTTTGAAGAGTATGTTCACTTTATTAGTTAATACAAAGCCATGTAATAGATTGAAACACCCAATCAGGCCGCTACTTTGAAGCACGTCATTTATTGTGATCTCAAGCTCGTTCAGGATTCGACCCTTTGGAACTGGGGGCGAGGGAAGAAATAGGAAATGGATATCAACGAAGAAAAACTGGGAGCTTTCATCTTCTTCGCCAATGGAAAGATCAAGTTCGAATTCACCAGGAACAATAAATGTGACTCGACCGTCATGGATGCGGTAAGTTCGAAAAAGAGAAGGTATCTCTTCGCGTACCGCAAGTCGCACACCGATTAATCTGTTGATTCTTTGTAACCTTTTGAGTGTTCCCCTCGCCTTTAAGGGTTTGGGGGGGGTGTAACCCAGCTGGAGTACCGAAAGGATGGGAAGTTAGAAAACATTCAAAGTAGCTAAATAAAGATGAGGCTTACATCGGACATTGAGGCTACCTTGCCCTTTGATAAGACCTCCAGTGCGGTTTTTAGATCGGGATTGGCCACCTGGGCTTGGACAAGGTCTCTTTTCATATCCCCAATACATTGCAGCGCCCCCGCATATGCTTGATGACGGGTGCGAATGAAATTTTGAATGTCAATCAACTTACTGACGTCAGCTGCTTGTCGGCTCCATTGGGAAAGAACAAGAAGCTTAATAAACTCTGCTCTTTTGGCATGAGAAAATTCTAAAGTTCGAATTTTCTTCCGTATATTCTCAGAAGACTGGTTCCCCGGGGATTTCCCACTGGTTGAAATCGGCAAAGAATTGGATTCATGGGAATGAATTTGGACCTCTGCCAATTCCGCGATCAAGTCAGATAGATCGTTCCAGCATTGCTGCACGGATCTAGTAACTAGCTTTGAAAAGGGGAAAAATCCCTGCATTATGCGCGGTAATTCGGGAGGCTCATTGAGTCCCCTTGACATACGGTAGATTGAAGATGTTCCAACTCGATGCTGACCGAAACTCCCATCCTCCCCGTCGAGAGAAAGCGAACTATTTTGTGAATCGGTAATGCCGTTGAGTCGGGTGACCTCTCCCGCTGAACATGATAATTCATTTCGAGAATCATGGTTACCTGGCCCGTGTCTGAGTCCACCGGTATTGGCATCGTCCATGATGACTCCCGGCATATTTTGTACATAAACTCACTATGTCGTCACAAGCCCTCCCCTCCTTTACCCCTCACACAGCACAAAGCGAGAGACCTGGCCTGTTTTGATTTTGAAGGAGCCGATACTGGGGTAGGAAGGGAAGCTGGCTCTATGCAGGTGCGTTGGTCGGACTTCAATGTATTGCCATTTATGTACCGTCAACCCAGGCGTATATTTTGAATCAAATGCCAATGCCAATGGCCCTATTAGCACAGTACAGAGGTGTAATAGAGTGTTGGCCGATCAAACAAAGACCGACAACGACGATCGTGAAATCCGAGTGGCTGTGTTCTCCTTGACCCCGAAAATATTTTGAACTGAACAGTCAGCTAACACCCAGGCTCGACAGGAGCACACAGTCAACACATAGGCCTTGCTAGACACGATATTCGAGGTAATACTGATGCAAATGTTGCGGCGACAGCCCAGGACAGCACACCTGAAGGGTTCGAGGTAATTTATGATATTAAACAGAAACTGTGAGAGGTTAGGGGATTTCAGAATAATCTGTTAGTAAATGATAGTTGATAAGAGACTAGTATGGGTGTGAACTAAGGCAGAGGTGATAATATTTGGTACGGATGCGCTTGAATGGGCGTTCGAGGGCGGGAGAACGTAATGAAAACACTTGTCCTGGGATGAAGCTTGCGCGATGCGATGCAAATGCACGAGCACGGGACCAGCCACTACTAGCAGCTGTTGATGCCTTGATGCCTTGATGCCTTTGCTGGCTTTCATCTACCTCCCTTACCCACCTTGGGTGGTACCTAAATAAGTTACCGGGCAGGTTTGAGGGGGACGGAACGGAGTAGGTACCTACCTACGGAGTACGGTGTCTCCTGCCCACCTACCAGATACCTAGGAGGTACGTAGGTACTGTATCGTTACATCTTCGGAGTACCTATCCAACTCCGTACCTAACTACCTACCTTACAGGTATTGGATATAGTATATCCAGTATAAATCTACTATATCTACTCTGTAGACTAAGATATTAAATTATATATAAATTTTTAAATATATATTTAAAGCTAGATACTATATTTAATCTATAAATAGTGTAATATCTGATTTATTTTTAGATTTTTTAGAGGGGTTAAACCTGAGTACTGACTGTTATAACTATCTTAACTGTAATCTGACTATAATCTGGCAGTTAGACTATAATTAGATTATTCTTAATTTTTTTTAGATATAATATTAGTAATAAATAAAAATATACAATATCTAATCTATTAATAGATTATTATATGACAGAGTTTCTACAAGTCATATACTTAGAAGTCTGGAGTTTCTAGAAGGCCTGTCTAGTATATAATCATCTATTATATATTTCTTTATTTATATATAAATTATATAGTTAAACTGACATATAGAGGTAGATTATATTAGCTATTCTAATATATTTTATAAAGTCCCTACTCCCTACCGGTCATAATCTTATTAATAAAACTATTCTTAACTATTTTATTTTTATAGAAAGCTAATATATTAGATTTAATGATATATTTATAATACTTTTAGAATCTTTATTATTATTTATATATTATTTATTATTAATTTTATTATATGTTTTTATTTAATTGCTAGAGATTATCTGGAGTTTATTAAATTAGTTATTTATTAATTTTATAGAGTATCTATATTAAAAAACTTCTATATTAAACTATTAATAATATTATTCAAAAGAGTTTTATTTTTTTTATTTCTTATAGTATTTTTTTATTATAAATTTACTAATTAAAAAAATTATACTATAAAATTTACTAATTATAATTAATAGCTAGTAATTAACAGCTTCAGCTAGCTAAATTAAAATAATAATTTACATTATTTTAGTATAATAATATTATCTTATTATATTTATATAATCTATATAAATAATTATAAATAAAATTTAATAATTTATATTATATAAATTACTAAATTTTATTTATAATTATTTATAATTGAAATATTTAGTTAATTTTAATATTAATAAATTTATTTTTAATTAGAGTGGTTAACAGCCAGGTCGGGTCAGATTAATTAAGAAATTTATTTTAACTATTAGATTAATAGTTAGATATATATATATATTATATAACTATTAATCTTAACAGTTAACTATATTTTATTTAATTATTCTAATTAGACTAATTCATATTAAAATAAGATTAAAATAAGATAGAAACTTACTGCTGGATTAACTATCTTATTAAATAAATCTAATTTCTGTCTGATTTTTACTATATCAGATTAAACAATTAACTGTAGTTAACTGTTTAATCTAATAATTAAAATAATTTTATATCTTAATCTAACTGCTAGATTATAGTTAAGATTAGGTTAAGATATAATAATCAGAAATAACTGCGCTATTTTTAATTATATCATATAAAAGTTTCTATATTTAATAAATTTATATTTAATTAATTTTAAATATATTAAATAGCTCAGCTACTAAAAACTCTTTTTAAATTTTACAATATTAAAAAAATCTTTTAATTAATCTAAATTATAATTTATATTTTAAATATTATTAAACAATTTTTATATATCTGCTCTAGTACTATTATAATTTATACTTAAAAATATTATTAAAAATTCTATAACTACTGCTAAATTAAATATAAAAATATTATTTTATTTAATATTAGTTACTATAGTATTTATAATATAATAAACTAGTATTTATATTAAATATATAAATAATTTTAATTTTATAATTAAAATTCATTTTATTTAATATATTAATTTTATATTAATTTTTATATTATACAGTCTAGAGTTATTATATATATATAATAGGATAAATAGGTCTGTAGTAGTTATAGTCATCTAGATAATATATTATAATACTTGATAGGGTTATAAGATTATTAATAATAATCTAAATCTTTTTTATTCAATATAAGATAAAAATATCTTATAATTTATTACTAATTTTTAAGAATTAATTTATTTTATAAATATAAATTGTTTTATTTATCTTATATAAATTTATAATATTTAATAGTTAATTTTTTATTTAATTAATAAATCTTTTATTTTAATAAATAAATTTTATTATATATTTTTTTTTTATTTTTAATTATTTAAAAAAAAAATTTTCAAAAAAATAATAAATTAGAAAAGAATAATAAAAATATTAATATTAAATAATTTTTAAATATTATTTTAATTATTAAAGAATTTAATAATTTAATAATTATATTTATTTATTAAAATAGATTAATAATTTATAATAACAAAGTTTTTAATATTAAAAATATTTTTTATTATTAGTTATATGAATTTAATATATAAATAAAAATAATATTACTTTATTAATAATAAATTTTTTTTTAAAATTAAAAAAGATATTATTTTATTTTATTTAATTATTTCTAGATTTTAATTCTTATATTTAGAATAATATTTATTATTTATTATTATTATTTATTATTATTAAATTCAAAAATAATAATTAAGATAATTTTTATAATTTTAATTTTTTTTATTTTAAATGAAATATTTTAAATATTTTATTAATATTTAAAATTTTATTTAATTATTTAAATTCATAATTATTTAAATATTAAATAAAAATTAATAAAAAATAATTTAAATAAAAATTAATAAAAAATAATTTAAATAATTTATATTTTTAATTTTTTAAATACTTGATAAAAATTTTAATAAAAATTATTTTTCAAAAAAACTTTTTAATTTAAATTTTAAACAAATTATAAAAATAATTAATTAAATTATTTAAAAATATTTTTTTTAAAAATACTTTATTTTTTAATTTATAATTTTATAAATATATATTATAGAGATTCGATATTTAAAAAAAATAATTCTATATTTATAAAATAAAAATCTAAAAATCTAAAAATAAAAAAATATAATAAAATATAAATAATTTAAATTAAAAAATCAAAAAATTATTTTTATTAATTATATATATTTTAAAAAATATTATATTAAAATATTAATTATATAATATTTTTAAGTTTTATAAATTATTTTATAATTATTAATAAATTTTCTTAGAAAATTATTTTTAATTATTTAATATAAAAAAAATTCTTAATATAATTCTAATAATTATAAATAGTATTTTAAAATATTATTTTTTTATTATTTATTTAGTATTTTCTTTATAATAATTTAAATAATATAATTATAAACTAGTTTTTTTATAATATTTTATTAAATTATTCTCCAGATTTTTATATAAAAATTAATAATAATTTCTAATAAAAAAAAGTTTAGTAAAAAAAATAAAATTAATTATATTTCAAAATAAAATATTATTTATTCAAGTCTATTTTAATTAATGATTTTAAAAATAGTTTTTATTTTTTTATTATTAATAAATATTATATATTATAATATTATTAATATTATTTGAAAATTATAATTAAAACTAATATAAAAATATTTTATAATCTGTTATATTTTTTTTAAAAAAATTAATATATTAAGAATAATATTTTACTGATATAATATGTAATAGAAATAATTTCAGTATAATTTACTTATAAAAATTTAAAATAATTAATTAGCATAAAATTTAATAAAATTCTAAAGATTAATATTAATTATAATCTGATTATAGGTTTATTATTATTTTTTTATTTATTAAAATTAATATATAAATAATTATTAATTAAACTATTAAATATATATTTATTTCATAATTAATTTAAAAATAGTTAAAAATAGAAGTTTTAATTATTAAATAAAAATTTAAATATAAAATAAATATTTCTAAAAAAAGTATTTTTTAAATTATCTATATTATTTACTAATATAAAATATTTAATATTTTTATTCTATAATAATTTTAAGCTGAAAATATTAATAAATAATATTTAATAAAAGAAGTTTTATTATAGTAAAAACTTTGTTATTTAATATATTATATTATTATTAAAAAATAAAGAAAACTAGCTATAAATTTTATTATATAAATTTAACTAATTTAAATTTATAATATTTATATCATAATATATATTTATTTAATACTTTTTTATTATAATTAATAAAAAAAAGATAATTAGAAAAATTGTATAAATTAAATAAATTTATATAATTAAATTTCATAATTATATTATTAAAAATAATTTTAATATTAATATTTTTATTTAGAATATAATTTTAATATTAATATTTTTATTTAGAATATAATTTTAAAAATAAAATATAATTTAAATTTTAATAAATATTATAAAAATAAAAATAAAATAAAGAAAATTATTAAATATTAGTATTTAATATTTAAAAAATAAAAATATATAATAAAAAAATTAGAGAATTTGAATAATTTATAATAATTTATAATAATTTATAATAATTTATAATAATTTATTTATTTTTTTATTATTTTAAAATATTAAATTAAATATTTATTTTATAACTGATTTATAAAAATCTAATTTTAAAATTTATATACTAATTAATTTGATGTTATTATATATTATTTATAAATTAATTAATAATTAAAATATATAATTCAGATTATTAAAATTATAATTTAATATAAATATATTAAATATTATTAAAATAACTAGTATATATTAATAGTCTGTTAATTATTTTTATAATTAATAATTTATTGAATATATTTATTAAATATATTTTATATAAATTATTAATAAAATATTCTTTTATTAATATTAAAGATAATATATTAAAATTTAGTACTTAGCTTAATATTAAAAAATTATATAAATATACTATTATAATAATAAAATATTATTATAATTAAAAGTATATATTAATTAATCTTAATATTATTAATAAATTGTATATTTATTTATATAAACAATATATTGTATTTATTTTTTATTTTAAATTTTATAATTTATAATAATTATTTTAAAAATAAAAACTTTTAATAATAATATAATAAAATAAAAATATATTAAATAGTTTTTTATAAAATATTTTATAGAATATAAAGATTATAAATTTAAAAATAATAAGCATATTAAAAAATATAAATTATATATTATTTATATTTTTAGTTAAAATTATATTAATTTATTATATTATATTATATTATCTAAAATTATATTATTTATTATTTTATTAATTTAATGTTTATTTTTAAAAATTTTGGTTTTTCTAATTAATTAATTATTTTTTAATATTAATTAATTTATTATTATATTATTAAACTCTAGTATTTTAAATTAAATCTTTAAAATTTATAAAAATCATATTATAAAAAGGTTTATAAATTTTAATAGTTTTAATTAATTTATATTTTTTTATCTCTAAACTTTAGTATTTTTATTTAAAGAAAAATTTATTTTTTAAAAATTAATATATATTATATAATAGAGTTTATATAAATTATATATTTAAAAGTCTAAAATTTTTTAAAATTTTAATAAAAATTTAATTTTTTATTATATAATTTTTTATTTATATATAAACTATATAAGTAAGCTGAAGTACAGAAGTAGACTATATCAGCCATCCTAACATGGCCTACAGAGCCCCCGCCGGCCTTGATCCTATTCATAAAATCATTCTTGACCACTTCATCTTTCCTGTAGGAAGCCAACATGCTATAATAATCTATTTAATTATTAATTTATTATTTAGTAACAAATTTAGTAAATTAATATATATTATTTTTTTTTAATTTTTTTTTAATTTTTTTTTTGATTTTTTGATAATATATATATATATTTAAAATATATGCTTAGAATTCTATATATTTATATATTAGCTATGTAATAGTATAACTAAAATATATTTTTTTAGTCTAGATATAGTAGATCTATACTAGATACACCCCCCTTCGGGAACTGGAAGGTACCTTAGGTACCATCTTCCCGCAGCCAAGAGGCGGTCAGCTAGGCAGTGACAAAACAATACCCCAGACTTACCTAAGTAAGAGACTACGTTAGTTATGCCTTACTCGAAAGGTGATATATTACCTCCTTTCCCCCAGCGAATTAACCATCTATGTTTATTTTGGGGAAGTAATGACTACACCTACAGTTTAGGTTTCTGGGAGTCTTATACCCCCCCAGTCCCTATTTTGTCTCCACTACACACTGTTCCCTTCTGGCTTTCCCTGTTCCTAAGGTAACCAGTATCCTACTAGTTTCTAACTGCCGCAGAGCAAGCTGGGCAACAGATGGTAGCCTTGAGCGTTCAACCATCATTTAGGTATGTGCTTAAGTGTTTTCCATGCTTCGAAAACTCGTATGCACTTCCTCTTTGTGAGCAACTCATCAGATCTGTGTGGTTAACCGGTTTTATAGAAGCAGTTTACTTATCCCCAACGAGTTCTTTCTTGGATATGTGAGGTATTAATGATGCAGTGTCAGGCCGATACATATGAAAGTCAGGCTCCTGGAGGCTCACGCCCACAGTTCCCTGGTGACGACACCCGACCAACATCTTGGAAAGAGCTTGCAGGATGGTATAGCTATGGTTGGGCTGCAGAGGTTTTTGCAGTATGCGCTATGGGTATGCACTTTTTATAGATATGTACTAACGGTTCCATTCCCCCATTATCTAATATTTTCTAGGATCTTTCCTCCCCATCACATTGGAGCAAATGGCACGAGAACGTGGTGTTCTTTTGTTAGACAAAATAACACCATGTAGTGTTTCTTGGAACCCTGCACAACAGACATCACCCGAGATCTTGAACCTAATATCAAATGTCTCTGCGTACGCGAAGTCTGGTGTACCCGGGACAAGCCAGTGTATTATTCAGATACTCGGCGTTGAAGTTAATACAGCAAGCTTCGCTATGTATACCTTCTCAATAAGTGTTCTTGTGCAAGCCATTTTGATAATATCAATGTCGGGTGCCGCAGACCATGGGAGTTATCGCAAATTATTATTGGTGATATTTGCTCTCATTGGATCTACCTCTATGATGCTATTCCTTGCAGTCATCCCGGGGGTATATATGCTCGGTGGACTATTTGCAATCATAGCCAACACCTGTTTCGGGGCCTCTTTTGTACTACTGAATTCTTTTCTACCTCTCCTCGTTCGCCATCACCCTTTATTGCTCGGAATTTATAACGAAGACCGCTCGTCCACTCTCCCCAGCAATAACTTCAGTGCTACTGCGAATGACCCAAGACATTGTGAGAATGCCGAAACAAGGCCTCTCCTTCAGTCTCGACAGAGTTCCCACACAATACCTCTACAAGACGCGGCTCGAGAATATCACAAGAAGACCTCCCAGGAGCTTGAGCTTTCCACCAAGATATCTTCGAATGGAATTGGCATTGGTTACATCGGTGCTGTCATATTGCAAATGTTTTGTATACTTGTCGTTGTCATTACGCACCAAACAACATTCTCGCTGCGTCTTGTTCTCTTTTTAATTGGACTTTGGTGGTTGATCTTCACAGTGCCTGCGGCGATTTGGCTAAGCCCCCGGCCTGGTCCACCCTTGCCATATGCCGAAGGCGGAAAGATGCGTGGGTCATGGTTTATATATATGGTATATGCATGGAAATCGCTCGGTCAGACAGCAATGCGGGCGCGGCGTCTGCGAGACATTCTATTGTTCCTTACAGCTTGGTTTTTACTGAGCGATGGCATCGCGACAGTCAGCGGCACCGCTGTTCTCTTTGCGAAAACCCAATTGGATATGCAGCCAGCTGCATTGGGGCTAATTAATGTGATTGCGATGACTGCGGGAGTCTTTGGGGCATTCACATGGAGTTTTCTGTCACGAGCATTGAATCTCCGTGCATCGCAAACCATAATCGCTTGCATCATCTTATTTGAACTCGTGCCTCTCTATGGACTTTTGGGATTTCTCCCAGCAATCAAAGACCTAGGATTCTTGGGCCTCCAGCAGCCGTGGGAAATGTATCCATTAGGCGCCATATACGGATTTGTCATGGCCGGGCTCTCTTCATACTGCCGGAGCTTTTTCGGGGAGCTGATCCCCCCGGGCTACGAGGCGGCATTCTATGCTCTTTATGCCATTACCGACAAAGGCTCGAGTATCTTTGGGCCTGCGATCGTTGGAATAGTTACAGACCAGTATGGTGAAATTAGGCCTGCCTTTGCCTTCCTCGCCGTTTTGATATTACTCCCTTTACCGCTTATGCTTTTAGTTGATGTGGATCGTGGAAAGCGAGACGCACTTACACTCGCCAAGGAACTTGAAGACCGACAGGGACTAGAGGAGACACAGGGATATGGAGCTATCTCCAATTGTTTATCTCATGACCAGGCATAGAATAGGGAATTGGTAATCCGATGGAAAGTTAATGATGTGTCTTTTTTGATCAATTCTCTAGCATGGCCTGGCCATTTATTCTATCATATATTCAACCCGCCATATCTCAAGACCTATTCGGTCTGGTTTAGAGAAATACACGTGTCTCGAATCGCACACTTTCTTCCACTAAAGTCCCGCCCGATATCGCTCTCCTTTCTGAATGCGCCTAAAGCAGCGCTACTTATATATAGATATAGCAGAGGCTAAAAAAAATTAATGACTTACAACTAACTTGATATAGATTTTAATATATCTATTAATAAATGTACAGAATATTCTATATTTAAGTACCCTGATTAATAAATAATAATATATATTATATCAGGAAGAACTAGATATACAGGATATATTAAAACAGCTATATAGATAAACCTAACTAAATAGTATAGTATATAGAAGTATAAGTAGTAGAGATTTTCTATAATCTATAATTACTATCTGGATTTTAATTTAAAATTAGATATAGTAGTCCATTGTGATAAGATCTACTTGTCAGGGTAGAAGGCCTGTTGACTAGGTAAGGAATTTCAATTAACTACTAAACACTATAGATTTATATAAGACAGAATGACAGATAAGATAGTCTATATTTATAAAATAGACTGATTCTTAAGAATCAGTAGTAGGCTGTAAAGTATCTCTATCTTATACTAAATAAAAAAGATTTAAACTATTATTTATAATTTTATAATTTTATTAAATATTATAATATATTATCTAGATAATTATAACTATTTTAAATCTATTTATTTTATTATAAATAATATTTTTTCACTAAGCTAAATTATCTGGATTAGATATTAGAAATAATTTTATAATTACTAGATAAAATAGTAGGTTTTTATTAGATAATAAAATAATTAAAATTAATATTATAAAGAATCTATAATAAATAGATAATAAAAATTATAATTCAAATAAATATAAAATAAATTTATATTATTAATATTAGTTATATTTATAATAAATAATAATATAATATATTATTATAAATAAAACATTTTTTTTTAATTTTTTTAATTATTATATTATTTATTTATTTTTAATATTTTATTTTATTTTTAATATATTATTATTAAAAAATAAATATTTTTAATATATTATTATTAAAAAATAAATATTTTTAATATATTATTATTAAAAAATAAATATTTTTATATTATTAGATTAGATTATATATTTTTTTATTTATAAATATTTATAAATATTTTATTATAATTACTAATTAAAATAATATAAATTTATTAAAATATACTATAATTTTTATATATATAATTTTTATATAAAAAATTCTAAAATTATAAAATATATAAATTATATAAAGATATAAATATTACTAATTTTAAAAAATAATTATTAGTAATTTTATAATAATATATTATATTTTTCTAGTATAATTAATTTTATACTCTAATCTTAATATTTTTATTAAAAAATATTAAATTTATAAAAATAAATTTTAATTATAATGTTTATTAAATAATATTAAATATAGAAACTAGATTTTTATATTCTAATAGTTTTTTAATTTTATAAAAATAGTTATATATTTATAGTATTTTAATATAAATATAATAAAATTTTTATTTTATATTTATTTCTAAATTATAATTAGAATCTAGTTTTTAATATTATTTAGATAGTAAATAATTAATAATAATAATTAAATATAATTAAATATTTTTTATTATTTTATAATAAAATTTATAGAATTTATAAAATTTATAAGAATTATAATATTTATAATATAAAAATAAAATATTATAAATTATTACATAATAGTTTCTTTAAATTTTATTATTTTTTAATATAATTAATAATTTTTTTAATAATTTAAATAAAATTTTATATATTTACTATATTTTTACTAGAAATTTATTAATTATATTAATTTAATCATTTTTTTATTTAATTAAATAATAGTTTTAATTATTATCATATTAGTAGTTTTTAACTTTTTTAATTTTCTATTTATTTTTATTATTTAATTCAAATATTAGAAATAATTCTTTATAATTTCTACTAATATTTTGTAATTTTAAAAAAATATATAAAAAATAATATAAATTTATTTATATTTTTTAAATAAATATAACTAGTATATTTAAAATCTAATATAGTTATTATAAATCTGGAAACTTTTTATAAATTTAAATTTTATATTAATAGTTTAATTAAATTATTTTTTTTAAATAAAATAGTTTTCAGTATTTATTATAGTCTTTTTCTTATTTTTTTATAATTATTTATTATAATTATTATAATTTTTATATAAAAATCTGGAGAATAATTAAATAAAATATTATAAAAAAAATAGTCTATAGTTATACTATTTAAATTATTATAAATAAATCAGATAATTAATAATATTATAAATTAATTAATATTAGATTTATAAAAATAATAATATAAATAATATTTTAATATTTAATTAATTGTTTTTATTAATTTATAAATAAAATATTATTAAAAAGTTTAAAATAATATAATTATTATATATTAAATTAGATTAGAATTTATAAATAAAAATTAAGTTTTTTTAAATATTAATTTAATTTTTTAATAAAACAATTTAGTAAAATCTAGTATATTTATTATAAATAAAATAATAAAAATAAAATAATATTTTAAAAAATAGTTTATAATTCTAAAAATAATATTAATAATTTTTTTATATTAAATAATTAAAAATAATTTTATAATAAAATTTATTAATAAGTTCTTGAATAATTATAAAAAAATTAATAAAACTTTAAAAATATTTTATTAAAAGATTATTATAATATAAATAAATAAAAAATTAATATAATATTTCTAATAATAAAATATAAAAATATTTTTTAAAATAAATATAGTTAATAAAAACAATTTTTTAATTTTTTTATTAGAAATTTCCAGTACTTATTATAATATTTTTATTATCTTTTTATAATTTCTTACTAATTTTTTTATAACTGTTTCCGGATTTTCTGAAATCTAGATAGTCTATTTTATATTACTAGAATCTCTCTTTTTAAAGAATTAATCTTAATTTTAATATAAAAGTCTAATAAATAGCTATAAATAACAGTATTAAAACTTTATCCAGTTATTATATTATATATATTATTATAAATAAATTAAGTAAATAGTAATAATATAGATTAATTTATATTAAATCTTTAAAAGTAGTATCTTAGATAGTATTCTAAAGTCTGATTTACTTATTCTATTTAGTTATTAGTTTAAGAATAAAATATAGTTAATAATTTTAAGATTATATAATTATTATATACCAAACTTAATTAGATATAATTTCTATTAAGAATCTGAAAATAAACTTAATTTTTTAATAGAATAGTTCTGCTAGATCTGGAGTATTAATTATTGATAAGATAGTAAAAAAAAGATAGTAGTTTAAAAATTAATTTATAATAATTAAAATACTATTAATTTTTTTTATACTATAAAACTAGTAATAATCCTGTAATAAAATCTATTAAAAATTTCTTGAAGAGATAAAATAAAATAAATAATAATTTAAAAGTTCTATATAAATAATACTTTAGAGTAGTAGTTTTCTAATATATTAAATAAATTCTAATATAATTAGTAATAATTTATTATAATCTATTCTAGTAGAACTTTCTTTATAGTAGTTTCTTTATATAAGTCTTTTTAAAATATCCTGCTAGTAGATTATTATAATATAGTTTTATAAGCTGTTATCTTAATAATTTAGAAACAAAATATATAAATAACTTTTAAAATATAGATATTTAAAAAAAATAATATTTTAATATTTATTTTCTAGTAATTTTTATTTAATATTTATTTTTTACTCTTATATCTCAGGATCTTTAATTTATAATTATAAGATTATTTTTTATAATTTAGAATTACTATTTTTTAAGTATAAAATTTTTATAGAATTTATATATATTACTATAAATTAAAGAATAAATATTTTTTAAAATAAGTTTTTTTAGATAGTCTAGTCAGCTGTTTCTATATTAACTTAATTATTAAAATTCTTTAAACTTAATATTATACAGATATTAAATCTAGAATAATCCTGTATATCTTAAACTAGGATTTTATAAAATATTCTTAAATTAGAATTAAAACTCTTTTTTAAGAACTAATTTAATTTAAATATCTATAAATTTATTTAAAATTTTATTTACAGAATTAAATTTTCTAGTCTGATATTTAATAATAAAATTAAATAAAATAAAAAATATAAGCTATCTTATTTATTTTTTATTAATTTTAGTCTAATATATAAATAATTATAAATTTAAATTATTAAATAAAATCTAAATTATATATAAAAGTTTTTAAAATACTAGTATTATTATTTAAAAGAATAAATAATAATAAAAAGTTCTTAATCTAAAGTATTATAATTTAGCTCGGTACTGAAGAACTTATAAGACTAGAAAATAATTAAATAAAATATATTTTTTATATTAGATTAAGATAAAATCTTATTTATATTTTTTTTTAAATTATTAGTTTTAAGACAGCAGGATTTTATAGAATTAAAATAAACTAATAAAAATATTTATTAAAAAATAATAATAAACTAATAAAATATTATTTTTTTATTAAGTTTCAGCTGGAGTATATCTGGTTTTTATTTATTAACTGTTCTATAAAATAGAGAGATAAAAAATAAAATTATATAAAAATAATTTTAAATAAATCTTTAATAAAAGTTATAGAATCTAAAAAAAACTTAAATATTATAATAACTCTTTAATAATAGTTATAAATAAATATTATTTATTTATTAAAAATTTATAAATATACTATTAGCAGTAATAATATAATTAAAAAATTTAATATAAATTAAATTATTTAAAATCTTTCTAATACTTAATAAATATATTAGATATAAAAATCTTAATCTAATAAAAAAATAAGAATATTATTAAAATATATAATATAAAAAGTATTAAAAAACTTTTATAATACTATATATATATAATTCTAGAATATTATAAAAATATTAATTAATCTGAATAGTATAATAATATATTTAAAATAACTGTATTAGATATAAAAAACCGTTTTTTATTTATTTTCTTTTTTAATATAAATATAATAAAATATATTCTTAATATTAATTTTAAAGAAGTATATAACTCCGGATATCTGATTTAATATTTTTAAAATAAAAAATAAAAAATAGTAATTTTTAATAGAAACTTTATTAAATTTCTAATAATTTATATAAAAATATAAACTATTATTTTTTTTAAATATAAATAAAATAAAAATATTTATAGGACTGTTAGACTACTGAATATATTTTTAATAAAGATTTTTATTAATATATTCTTATAAGATTTTAAATTCTATTTCTAATTAAAAATAGATTAGATTATATAAAAATAATTTATTAGATTTAAGATTAATAGTATAGTCTGCTGGTCTATAAAAAGAAAATTATTATAAAAAATTTATAAAAAATATATTCTAAAATAAATATAATTTTATAAAAATTATATTAAAATTAAAAAAATTATTATTTTTTTTTCTAGTAGCTAGATATTTTTAAAAAGATTTATAATAATATATACTCTAATATAATTATAAAATATTTTAATAAACTAAATAATTAAAAGAAGTAAAATAAAAAATATACTAAATTATTATTAATAATTCTATAATAATAAATTAATATATAAATCTTAGAAAATAGTTATTAATAATAAAATAAAATTACTCTAAAGTTAGAAGTTTTTATTAATCTTAATATAATAATATTTAAAAATATAGATAATACTCTATAAATTTATAATAATAATAAAACTTTTTTATATTATATAAATAAAAATTAAAATCTAATTAATAATTTTAATTCTAGAGACTATAATAAATATATATTAAAAATAATATATTTTAATAAACTAATAACTGATAATATTTATTTTAATATAACTATTAAAATCTGTAAAAACCTTAAGACTATTCCGGATTTAAATAGATATATAAAAAAAATATATAATCTTTATTTTAGATAAAAAAATTAAAATTATAAAAATTATTTTAATTTTTATATATATTTTTTTTTAATTAATAAAATATTAGAATATTTTTATTAATTAAATTTTTTAACTTTTCCAAAAATATTAATTTATAAAATAATTAGTACTATTATAAATATAATATTATAATAAAGTTTTCTTTTTTCTAATAAGATTTCAGGACTGATTTTATAGTATTTTTTTATATAATAAAAAAAATTAATCTTTATTTAATTATTTAAAAAATAGTTTTTTTAAAAAACTATTATTTTATTTTTATTTTTAATTATTCTAGAATTTATAATAATATATAACTAGTATAATTATATTATCTTATTATTAAAAAAGATAGAAAATATACTTATAGATATATTAATTAAAATTAAAAAATAATTTAATAAAATAAAATATTTTTTTTTAATTTTTTTTAATAAAAAAAATATTATTTTAATATATTAAAATAAATATAAACCTCCTATAGATTTTAGTTGTATTATTAGTAAGTATATTCTAATTATATTATAATATTAGATTATAATTTAATAATATTTCTGATAAGATTAAAATTTTATTTAATAAATTTAGATTATAAAGTTTTAAACTTCTATTTTTTTTTTAGAGTTTTTTATTAATATATTAATATTATTATTATTTATAAGACTAGTCTATATATATAATAATAATAATTATCTTCTATTCTTTTATAATATATTTTTTTAAAATACTTTAGAATAGATATTCTAGATTAATAATCTATTTCTAATATTTCTGAAGATTAAAATATAAAATAAAATAAAAATTATTATTAAATTTAATTTTATTCTTATCTTATTTTAAAAATAATCTAGAAAATAATTAAAAAGATCTTATTAATAATTTATCAGAAGATTAAATATTTTATAAATAAATAATTCTTTATCTTAAATTAATAGATATAATTTTAAAATAGCTATATTTTTTAACAGTAAGAATAGTAATAGAAGATTACTTAAGATTAATTTAATTATAAAATATCTCAGATTTAGGATTATTTTTAAAAGATAGTATCTTTCTTAAGTAGTTAAAAAGAAAGAATCAGAATATAATAAAATCTACTTATCAGAATAGATTACTTAATAACTAAATATAAATTAACTATAAAATACTATTAATTTATAATAGAATAGATAAAAATAGTCTATATCTATAGAATAGACTGATTTTTAAAAGATTGGAGATAGATCAGTATAACTTACTACTATATACTGAGCAGAGTACTTAGGACCCTCTATCAGGGACTCTCTATCAATAACCTTATAACTCTATTAATCTGCTCATCAATACATCACACCAGTGACTCCGACCGCTGTAGACCAGCCCGTTCTATCACAACTATATTCTTTCTAGACTGTTCTATAGTTTTAATTATTTTTTTAATAATTTTATATAAAATTATTAATACCAGATTTTAATTTATAAATTTTTATAATTCTTATTTTTATCTTCTAATTTTATATAAATTTATAAATTTTTATCTAAGATAAAAATATTAATTAAAATATAAGAATATTAATAAAATTAGTATTTTTAATTAAATCTGTAGACTGTAGTATTAAAAAAACACCGGTATTACAGAATCTACTAAGTATATTAATATTAAAAAATATTTTAATATATATACTATAATATAGCTGTAAAATTTTTAATTTAATAATTAATTTGTTTTATATTAAATAATTTTAGATATATACTAGCTATATAGCTTTTTTAATAATTTAAAATAAATAATATTAAGCAGCTGTAGTTTATATAATAAATAAATTAATATATATAAAAAAATGATTGTTTTAATTATATAAAATTAATTAAATTATTAAATTATATAATTATTATAGCTGTTAAAATTTAATATATAATGTTTATAATAATTTTTAAAACTGTATATTAATTAAATATATTTTAAAACTAGTTTAAATTAAATTTATGAATAATCTAATACTTTTTACTAATATTAAGATAATGAATTTTTAAATAAATTTTATATTATATTAATTAATAATTTTATATTATGAAAATAATTTATAATAATAATATTATTTTTAAAACTAAAATTATAATAATTGAAATTATTCATTTATAAATTTCTAGCTATATATATTAATATATAATTCTTATATTTTTAAACTATAGATTATATAAGTAATTAAAATTAGAATTTTTATATTTAATATATTAATAATTATCACAGTACAACCCTCCAGACCCGCCTAGTTATCAGAATACTGCCAGAGCTGACTGTCCCTAGGAACAGTTATAAGCTACCTGTTCTCTTAATTTCTTTATAATCTTAAGCTATATTTTATTTATTATTCTATATATAATTTAACTAGTAGTTAATTAAAATTTATAATAATAAATATTATATTTATCTATTTAAATTATTTATTTTATTATTTTTTATTTACTAGTATTTTAATACTATATAATTTTTTTTCAAATAAATAATTTAATTAGATATCTATTATTCTATAATCTTTAATTAAGTTTAATAAATTAGAAAAATTTATATAATATATAATTAAATAATTTAAAAAATAATATATTTATTATAATTATATTTTTATTTTTATATTAAAAATTAATAATAATAAATCTTATTTCTAATAAGATTTTAATATAAATAATATAATAATTATATATTAGATTTAATATATTATAATAATTAATTAATAATTGATAAAAATGATTATTATTAAAAACTTTATTATTAAAAAAAAATTAAATTATAATTAAATATATAAAAATAGTACAAATAATTATATTAATAATTAATATATTTATTCTAATTTTTAAATCTATTATTAAAAAATTTATAGTTTTTTTAGTAGAGATAACTTTATTAATTAATTTTAAATTAATTAATTTTATTTTTTTTAAAATATTTATTAAATTTTAATATCTAATTTAAAAAATTAAAATATATCTAGATATTTTGTTTTTAATATTGAAAAATAATATTAATTAAAAAATTTAAAATAATACTTCTAAATAATATTTTATTTAAAAAAATTATTAAATTCTAATTTATTTTTTATATTTTTTTTTAAATAGATATTTATAATATACAGCAGACTCTTAATTTTATTTATAAAAATTAATTAGTATTTAATATATTATATCTATAGCTATTAAAAAATTTCATAAAAAAAGTTTATAAAACTTTTTAATTAAAAATTAATTATTTTTAATTATAATTTTATAAATTTCTTTTATTTACTATTTTTTCTATATTTTAAAATTATTTAAAAAAATATTTTTTATTATAATTTTAGCTAGTATTTAATTTATAATTATTTTAATTCTAATATTTTAATTTAATAAATTAATTATATGTTATATTTATTTTTATTAAAAAAAAGCTAGTTTTTTTTATTACTAGTTATTATCTATTTTTATTAATTTTTTAATAAAAAAAGTCTGGAATTAGTTTAATATAGTCTTATAATTATAAATTATAATATTATTTAAATAATTATATTTTTTTAATCCTAGTAAATAATTAAAAAAACTATATGTAATTTAAATTATTATTAGAAAAATATGTTATATATTTATATCTTATCTAGTATTATTATTAAAAACCTTTATATATAGTTTTTTTTAAAAAATAATTTATAAGTTATATTAATTATATTAAATCTTAATAAATAAAAAATTATAATATATATAATATTTAATACCAGCTTTTTAATATTATATATTATAAATAAAAATTAGATAAAGATTTATAATCTATTTCTATATTTTTTAAAATATTTAAAACTTATTTTAAAATTTAATAGCTAAAAAAATAAAATTAAAATAATTATTTATTATATTTATATAATTTTAAAAACATATTATTTTTAATTATTTAATTTATTTATTTTTTAATTATATTTAGTTTATTTTAGTTAAAAATTTATAATCTTTAAATAAATTGTATTAAATATATAATCTAGTTTATTAATCTATATTATTATAATTATTATGATATATTTATCTAATTAATTAAAATCTATATTTTATATAATGTTTTTAAATATATTTATTTAATATATATTATATTTTATCTATTTCTAAAAAACTAGAATATATAACTAATCTCAGTTATAGCCTGCATAGTATATATATACTATGATTATCTGATCTATATTATTATTATAAACTAGATTAATATAATTTTAGAAATTATTTTAGTATAAAAGTTTTTATATTATTAATTAAGTTAAGAGATTTTATTAATATCTTTTTATTTAAAAAAATAAAAAATTATTATTCTACTATAATTATAATTATATTACTATATTAAAAAAAAGAATTATTTATTTATTTTTATATATAATATATTTTAAAATAAATTATAAATTTTTTATAAATAATTATTTAAAAATTTTAAAAAAAGAATTAATTTATTTAAACTTCTTACTAGTTATTTTATCAGTTTTATTATAAAAAAATCTACAAAAAATAAAAATAATTAATAATATATTATAAAATTATTTAGATATTTTTTATATAATCTGTCTAAATAATATCTTAATTTATAGATATATGTAAGCTGAATATATTAAATATATCTAACTCGTTCTTATAAAACTGTATAAAACCAGACTTTTTATTAAAATATTAAAATATAAATTTATTATTTTTAAAATTATATTTCTTAATCTGATTATAGATTATAATAAATTTTATATAAATTTAAAAAAAAATTAAAATCATTTTTAAATAATTTATTTTAATATATTATTAATCTATAAAGGTTTCTAGATTTTAATAATTTTTATTATTATTTTATTTATAATCTTTTAAACTTTACTGTTCTATTTATATAATTAATTAAAAAAATATTTTTTTATCTTAATTTCATATACTAGAATATATTAAATTAGATCTGTAAAATAATATTAGAAACTAATATCTTTAATTATATCTTAACTGGAGTTCTATTCTAGTATAGTAAAGATAAATTATTATTAAATCTAATAATAAAAATTTTTATTTTATTTTAATTTTAAGATTATATATTATTCCAGATATTATAAAATAAAATCTGATAATTTATTTAAAAAATTAGAAAATATTTTAAAAAATAAAAATGAATATTTATTATATTAAAATTAAATTATATTAAAATAAAACAATCCAGATTTTATTTATATATTCATCTAGAATATAAAAAATCTAGAATCTAAAACTATTTAGATAAATCTTATATTAAATAAATATAGATTATTTCTAGATTCTGATTAACTATTTAAATAAAAAAGTTCAAAAAAGATTTTTTTAGAAATATTTTAATTTTAATAATCTAATTTTAAATTAATATAGATTTTAAAAATAAATAAAATTTATAATTATTATTAAAAATCTTAATTATTTTATAAAATATTTATAAAAAAAATAAATAAATATAAAAAATATTAAAAATACTAGTAATTAATAAAGAGTATTATTTAAATAGTTTTCTAATTTTATATAAAAGAAATTTTATTTTATAAAAATTATTTTTAGATTTTTAATTATAACAAATTAAAAATTAATTTAATTTATCTGGTTTATAATAAATTATTTTCTAAATATTTTAGTAGATTCTGTATTTATAAAACTTCTAGTTTAAAAATATTATTAGTTTAATTTTTACTATTATATAAAATAACAAATAAAAAATTATTATATCTGTTATTGAATTATTTTATTTTAAAAAATTAGATAAAAAATTCTAAAATTTCTACTAGTTTTTAAATATATTTAATAAAATATATTTATAAACTTTATTATATATTTATTTAAAAACTAAAAATATAATATTATATTAGTAATTATTAACCTATTTATTAAAATAGAATATCTAATATTTTATAATTTTATAAATAATATTACTATAATAGTTATAATATATATATAATATATGTAAAAAGTATATAGTTTTTTTTATTCTATAATTACTAATTAAAAATTCTAACTTATAACTAAATTTTAAAAATACTTAATCTGATATTTAGATATTATTAGTTAATTATTGATTACTTATTATCTCAAAATCAATAACTAAATAAAATAAATAAATATTATATTAAAATAATATTTTTATATCTATATAAATTATTTATAAAATAATTAAAATATCTAGTTTTTTTAATTAAATTTATTTTAAATTTATATTTAATTAAAAAAATATTTTATTTTTATATTTATTATTTAAAGTTTTTATTAAATATAAAATATTATTTAATATTTAATATTAATCTATTTATTTTTATTAAGAATAATCTATTACTAGATTAATATTCGTTTTTTTATATTAAAATTAATAATTTTAAAAATTAAATAATTAAAAAAATATTAAATTGTTTTTAAAATTACTAAAGATAAGACTACTTTTAATTTATATGTTTTATTAAATAAATAAAATATATTAATTTTACTACTGTATTTATTAAATATTTAGAAAATATTTATTAAATTATTAAAAATATTTATTATTATTATTTATATAAATCTTAATTTTTATCTTATAGAAGCTTAGTTTAAAAAAAAATATTATCATAATATAATTTTTTAGATTTATTTAATTATTAGAATACTACTAGAACTGATTATCTTTAAAAATAATTATAAATTATCTATTTTTTTTTAATTTTTTTATAGTTTTAAACTATATTTTATCTATTACCCTGTATATAGCTTATTCAGTAGCCAGCCAGAACCCGTAATACTTAATACTATACCCGTCCGCCTGAACTACCTGTCCTACTACTCCCCGCCCGCCAGCACCTTGATAATAATTATATTTTAATATAAATTTAAATATTAATTCTGGATTAGACTGGTTATTCTTAACTGTCCAGGTTAAATACTGAACTTTTAAAATAGATATTAAATAAAGTATTTTAATAAAATTATATATTTTTAATTTATATTTAAATACTAATTTTATATATATATATAAATTATATGTATAATATTATCTACTATAGTTAATCTATATTTAATATATTATTAATTAATATAAGACTTTTTTTTCTAGTAATCTTTTAACTGTTATATATTATATAATAATATAAGTATATTAAACAATCAGATTATATAATATATATAAATAGATAATTTCTATATATAAATTATACAATAATAATATTTTTTATATTTTTATTAATTTAATTTTAATTTTACTTAATATAATAGCTGGATAAAAATTAAATATTATAAATTTTAAAAAACAACTTTTAGTAAATTATATTAAAAAACTACTATTTTAATATATTTTTTTAATTATAAATAGTTTTTTATAATTAATATCTTTTCTAGTATATAATTTAATATTATTTAAATGATTTTTAAAAATATTTATCTTAATATTAAATATAGCAGTACAGGCAGTCTTTATGATAAATTTTCTACTCTTAAAAATTTTAATAATAAGATTTAAAAATTTATCTATATCAGCTATATTGATATACAAAAAGAAATACTAAAGAAATCACAAAATATTATAATATAGGGCGGTTTGGGCCAGTTCTTCGACTTCAAGATGTTGAGGGTGCAAGACGCGGCGCGGCGGCTGCCGGCTCGGTGTCTGATTACGTTACGGCGTACTACTACTACCTACCTACCTAACCTACCCAGGTACAGTACCAGGTACTATCTAAGGTATTTAATGTAGGGTGTTGTATTCCGTGCCTGCCTATAGTTAGTGGTAGATTCGTAGTGGATACCAATCTAAATGTGCCTTGGGTACCTATGTAAGTACATCTAGGGACTCCGTACTTGTTAAGTACCTAGTACTAGTACTCCCTACTATTACCTAGCCCACGATCTACCATTCCCTGTAGGTCCCTTGCTGTAGTTTGCGGGTCCGATCGAGCCAGTCAGATGCCCAGCAGGCCGCTGACTACATAAAGAACAGACTGTCCTTAACTTCTCATCCCCATACCTTAACTAACCCAGTGACCTGTATTTAAGAAGTAAATACCACTTTCTTGCGAATCAACACCTCTGCCATCCCTTCAGGCTTTTGTCCTACTGTGACCTGCCTTGTTCTCCACAGGCGCTTGACAAGGTCTATTATACCCTACCAACTTCTAATCGCTAGTACCTACTATTGACTTTAGCATATTGGAAATACCACCGGTAGTATTTACGAACCTTAACGCTCTATTCCAAATTGCTGCACGTTCTTGCAAAATGCGCTCCTTTGCGCCATGGATCCTCAGCCTCCTGGGGGCATCAGCAGTGGTTGTGGCTGCTGACACCGAATCTGATGTTATCTCACTCGACAAGGATACGTTCAACGATTTCATGAAGAATCATGATCTGGTACTCGCTGAATTCTTTGCTCCTTGGTGTGGCCATTGCAAGGCACTCGCGCCGAAGTACGATGAAGCAGCCACGGAGCTGAAGGCAAAGAATATCCCCTTGGTGAAGGTTGACTGCACCGCAGAGGAGGAGCTGTGCAAGAGCCAAGGGGTCGAAGGTTATCCGACTCTTAAGATCTTTCGTGGGATTGAATCCAGCAAATCTTATCAGGGCGCTCGTCAAACAGACTCGTAAGTTTGTTCCTGTTGGTTCATTCATGGAAACGACTCGGGAATGGACTAAACGCAATGAATGTTTGACGTAAACAAAATACTAATCCATTTGCTAGCATTGTTTCCTATATGATAAAACAAGCTCTTCCCGCTGTATCTTCCGTGGATGATGAGAATCTCGAGGAGATAAAGACCTTGGACAAAATTGTTGTGATTGGCTATATCCCATCCGAGGACAAGGCAACCTATGAGGCATTCGAAAAATTTGCTGAATCCCAGAGGGATAATTACCTCTTCGCCGCCACGAGTGATCCAGCCATTGCCAGGGCGGAGGGTGTTGAGCAGCCGTCCCTGGTTCTTTACAAAGACTTTGACGAGAAGAAGGCTGTTTACAACGCAGAATTCGACGAAGAAGCTATCCATAGCTGGGTGAAGACCGCCAGTACTCCTCTAGTGGGCGAGATCGGCCCTGAGACATACTCTGGTTATATCGGGGTGAGTAACATGTCCATATCTACCAAGCTTGTGTCGCGAACTCCCACAAGTCTTTGTACTTATACATACTAATCTCTCACCTATTTTTTTTGTACAGGCTGGGATACCGTTGGCCTATATCTTCGCCGAAACCAAGGATGAACGTGAAAAGTTCACCGAAGAGTTCAAACCCATTGCAGAAAAGCATAAGGGCTCTATAAATATAGCTACTATCGATGCCAAAATGTTTGGAGCCCACGCTGGAAATTTGAACCTCGATCCCCAGAAGTTCCCAGCATTCGCTATCCAAGACCCTGCGAAGAATGCGAAATACCCATATGATCAATCGAAAGAAGTCCAGGCCAATGATGTGGAAAAGTTCATTAAAGAAGTTCTCGATGGCAAGATTGAACCTAGCATCAAGTCGGAACCAGTTCCTGAAACCCAAGAGGGTCCAGTCGCAGTTGTGGTGGCCCACTCTTACAAGGATCTTGTCATCGATAATGACAAGGATGTCCTAGTCGAATTTTATGCGCCATGGTGTGGACACTGCAAAGCGTATGTTACAAATCCTCTTTGGTCTCCGAAGTGCAAACAGCTAATCAGCGTTGGATAGCCTTGCTCCTAAGTACGAAGAACTCGCAGCCCTCTATGCGGACAACGCCGACTTGGCAGCTAAAGTCACCATTGCTAAGATTGACGCAACGGCCAACGATGTGCCGGACCCAATTACTGGATTTCCCACAATTAGACTTTACCCGGCTGGTGCTAAGGACTCTCCTATTGAATATTCAGGTTCACGCACCGTGGAAGATCTTGCAAACTTTGTCAAGGAGAATGGCAAACATAATATTGATGCTTTGGAAATTAGTCCCGAGAAACCGGTGGAAGGCGGTGATGTCACAGATACTTCCGCCTCTGCAACTCATGCCGAGACTCCGGCTGCCACCGAGGACGAAAAGGCGGACCATGATGAACTGTGAAGGATTCATGGGATCCAACCTTGGTTTATTGTACTTTATCCTTTCGCCAAATGAACCTTTATTGCATAATTATGAATGATTACCTCCGTGGAATGTAGCATATCCATTACAATGTTAGCTCAAAAAAATGTGAAATTTCAAGGTGGACGACGACCTTGTTGATGTCAATTTTCATCTCATACATGGCTTATGTACATCAGCACAAAATGTTTGTATAGTGACTGTATAACCCACATATATGCTGAGAATCCCATTACATGATTATGAGTAAATGT
The DNA here is from genome assembly GCA_003184645.1 of Aspergillus ellipticus CBS 707.79. Taxonomy (NCBI): domain Eukaryota; kingdom Fungi; phylum Ascomycota; class Eurotiomycetes; order Eurotiales; family Aspergillaceae; genus Aspergillus; species Aspergillus ellipticus. The sequence goes on from KZ825979.1 coordinate 74,243, forward strand.
AAGACCCAAGATTACATTCCAGTTTTCATTTTTTTCAGTCTGAATGTGACGTTGGAATCCGCTGACTAGCCCCAAATACTGAGACGCAAACAAATAAACAGATAGGGTGAGTGATGTGAAAAAGTGTGTTCAAGTTAGTATATGGCATTTCCTTGTATGAAAGGACCAAAGTGATCACCGAAAGCAACGAGTAAAAACAGCCAGTAGCTTGCCAATCAATAGCCCAATAGGAAGAAAAAGTTGAGCTGGTCGTTACAAAATAGAATAAAACATAGCTGTTATGATGGTGTATAATAGCATTAACAATTACCCACTTGTCTCTGCCACTAGCGCTTCCAGAGCCTCAAGATCATCGAACTCATCGGCCACTTCGCTAGGTTTGGTAGGTCCTGTCGTCATACCAATCCCATCTTTCGAGTGATCGGTGTCCGAATCTTTCGCTGTGGCGATTTTGGAGTCATCGATTGGAGCAGGGCTTTGTATAGTGGCAAGTGGGCTGCTGGTATGGCTTTTAGAACTCAAGCTCCAGTCAATTGCCTCATCGGCACCATAGCGTTCAGCAAGCCATTCATTACATTTTTTAAAATGCTGGTTTGCAAACTGCAGAACAGGAAATAGATTAGAATAATCATGACCAATGGGTGGGAAGTAGCTTTACTTACAAACCCTCTCGGCGCACTTAATGGGCTAGGATGAACTGATCGCAGGATATAATGCTTGTCTTTGTTGATGCTTGCCACGCGCTTCCCTGCCGGTGTACCCCATGCAAGGAAGACAACACCACGAGTCCGTACTCGGGCCACTAGTTCTATAACCTTCTGTGTAAATATCTCCCACCCTTTATTAGAGTGGCTAGCTGGCTGATGGGCGCGAACAGTCAAGCAGGTGTTGAGTAGCAAAACACCACGGTCAGCCCAGAGTGTGAGAAGACCGGCTTTATTTGCAGGGCGCTGGAAAGAGGGGTAGTCGTTCTTGATTTCAGTGAATATATTCACAAGTGAAGGCGGAGCCGGTGTTGGCGGCCGAACAGAAAATGCAAGACCATGGGCCTGATTGTAATTATGATAAGGATCCTGACCAACTATAACCACTTTCACCTTATGCAGAGGAGTATGACGGGACCTAGTAGAGAGTTAGCCGCAAAGTACTGGATCAATATAGCGACTTTTGGAAGAGACAAAGGAGCTATACCAAGAGTAGATCTCATCTTCTGGTGGGAAAATTTTAGCTCCTGATTGCTTTTCTTTTTGGAGAAATCGTTTTAGTGACAGAAATTCAGGCTTCACCACCTCCTCTTTTAGTTGTGCTAACCAGCTCTCATCCAAGGTGTCAATCTCCAGTTGAAGGAGCTCCCTTTGCTCTGGGGTTAATGATGATACCCATTTATGCTTGTTGAAGCCGGACGACGGTGTAGATGATGTAGCGCTGATAGTTTTGGTCTTGGGGACACCAAAGAACGAAGTTATACTCCCATTGTTGGACTTGGGCTTTTTTGAGTCGACTGCTGATGTCGTTAAATGGTTAGCATCGCGTTTGGTACCCGCTTGGCCGGCCATATTGGCAATAGACTTGGGATATCTTGTGCAAGCAATTATGGAAAAAGATCTATTGAGCAGCACAATTATGAGAAGATAGAAATGTAGAAGATGCTGAGAAGAGCGATGGTTAATGTGGGCCTCCAGAGAGTGGACTCACTAGATAGTACGGGGTATTATAGTCATATACTTTTGATGCATTGATAGTACCTAAGGTACGTACCAGCTACTCATTGGGGGGGATATATGGGAGAAGATCCAGTAGTGTAGGTGAGGTACTCCGTAGGCTGGTAGGTAATTCGGTAAGTAATTCAGTATCTTATCTGGTGCACGTACGGATACTAGTTAGTACCTACTCTGTACCTTAGTGGCGCTTCCAGCAACGCGTCGCGTGAGACTACATAGTAGGGGCCTTCTGCAGCCTTTTCTTGCGAGTTCCGGTTCTCCACTATTCTGCCGGTCCTATTATATACTAAACCTAATTAGAAAGAAATGATAACCAATATTATTATATTTAAAATACTATAGTAAGAATTTAGCAGCTGTAGTATATTTACTATAGATATATAAAAAATATTTTTTAATTTAATCCTGCAGTTATCTCTGACTATACTTTATATAATTATAAAATTATTATTTTTATTAGCTTTAATTATTAAAACAAATTTATATAATTGAAAATTTTATTAATATTATATAATAACAGTTATCTGCTTTGTTTTATTATTTAAGAAACAGATTAGAGAATAGAGTGGATATTCTTAACCTGTATTTTAACTGTTTGGCTTTAAACAGATTAAAATACAAGGATCAGATTTAGATATTAGAAATTAATAAAAATATATAAAACATTATTATTATATAATTTATATATAGAAATTATCTATTTATATATATTATATAATCTGATTATCTAATTTATTTATTTTATTATATAATATATAATAGTTAAAAAATTACTAAAAAAAATCTTATATTAATTAATAATATAATAAATATAGGTTAACAATATTAGATAATATTATAAATATAATTTATATATATATATATAATTACTATTTAAATATAAATAAAAAATATATAATTATATTAAGATATTTTATTTAATATCTATTTTAAAAGTTCAGTATTTAACCTGGACAGTTAAGAATAACCAGTCTACTAGAGAAGATATATATAAATACTACGGGTTTACTACAGTTCTAAAGCCTATTAATAGTTTAATTTTAATTTTAACTACTAGAATAATTGAACAATACTTAATTATATATAGTAATCTAATTTTTTAAAATTAATTACTCTTATCAGTTTTATTATATGAAATCGTATTTTAAAATTAATTAAATTTAGTAATATTACTAATATAAAATATAACTTAATCTAGTAATATATTTTTTATTAATCTATATTATATTTTTTATATTTTTTAAAATATTTCTGAATTTTTTTTAAATAAAATATTTAGTATTAGATAGATACAGTTCAGTTTAGATATTTTTAAACTAATTTTTTTTAAATAAAATAATTTAGGAATTATTAAATTATTCTATATTTTTTAATAATATAATTTTAAATTAATCTATTTCTCTAATATAGATTATAAATATTAAATTTTTTTAAAAAATTTTATATTTAATATTTAATTAGTTTTACTAGTAGTTATATATATTTTAATTAATATTAAAAATGTATTTTATATTAATTTTTAAAATAATTATATTTAAAATATTTTATATTATTTAAATAAGTTATAATTATTATAAAAAAAATTAAAACCTTGATAAAATTATTTAATTTTTATATTTTAATTTAAATATATATAATAATTAATAGTATTTTAGAAAAGATTAATAAAATAAATAATAATAAATAATAATAAATAATAATAAATAATAATAAATAATAATAAATAATAATAAATAAAATAATTTTTTATATAATTTAAAATACTGGAAGCTCTATATTAAATTCTAAATAATATTAATATTATTTATAGTATTATATTTAAAATATTATATTTAAGAAAATAATAGTTTTATAATTAAATTAAAAATATAAATTAAATTATAAAATATTTTTTAGATTTTTAGTTTAATTATAATATTTTTTAAATTTTCATATTAATTTTTTAAATAATAATAATTAAATTTATATATTTTATATTTTATTTCATTTATTTTTATTTTTAATAATCTTCTTATATTTTAAAATAAGAAAAATATTTATTATATATATAAAATATTTTATTAATATTATTAATAATTATTATAATATTAAAAAACAATTCTAATAAAATAAAAAAATATTAATAAAATATACTACTTATATTTTTTAATAAAGTTTTATATTTTTTATATTTTTAAATATTTAATATAAGTTTTTTTAATAAATATTAATATTAAAAAAATTATATAATTAATAATTATAAAAATTTAAAATATAATAAAAAAAAATAATAATATAAATTTTATAAAATATTTTTTTTATAAAAATATTAAGAAATATTTTTTTTATATTATTATATAAATAAAAATTTTATTAATTAAAATATTTTTTTTTTATTATATAAAGTATTAGTAGTAATTTTTTATTAATAATTAAATAATATATATTAAATAATATATATTAAATAATAAATTAATTTTATTTAAAATTTTTATATAATTTATTTTTAAAAAATATTTTTAATTATATATTTTTATAGAATATTATTATTAAATATATTATTAATAATAATAATTAAAAATTAGTTCTAAAATAAATATTATTCAAATATATTTAATATTAATTTAAAAATAGATATTTATTACAAATTGTTTATACTAGACTACTAGTATAAAATTTAAAATAATTTTTTTAGTAAATAATAATAAAAAATATAATTAAAATAATTTATTTATTTAAATTTATATAATATTTAAATAAAAAATAAAGTTTTATAATATTAATATTTTTTAACTAATATAAATAATATTTAAATATATTATATGTAAATCTATTTAAATTAAATATTTTATTTTTTAAAATGATTAAATAATAAATTAATAAATTATAATAATTTATTTTTAATAAAATTTATAATAAATAATAAAACAAAATTAAAATATCTATTATTTAAGATAAATAAAAATTAAAAACTTTTAAAATAACAATTAATTATTTTAAAAATTAGATAAAAATAATTTTTTTAAAAAATAAAATATATAATAATATAATTTTAATAAAAATTTTAAATTGTTAATTAATTTTAATATTTAAAATTAAATTAAAATAAATAATAAAATATATACTAGAAATATTAAACTTTTATAAAATAATAAAATAAAAATAAAATAAAAATAAATGTATATTTTAATATATTAGATTAATTATAAGAATATTATTAATAAATAAAAAAATATTAATAATTTTTACTAAAATTATAATTTAAATAGAAAATATTATTAATATCAGGATTTAAGGACTAATTATTTAATATTTAAAAATTAAGATTATTAATTAATAAATAAAATATTAGAATCTTTAAATAAATATTTTAATTTAAAATTAATAAATATTTAATCCAGATAAAGTATTAATTTATTAATTATAAATTAAAATAATTATATTAAATTATTATATTTTAATCTAATTTTAATTATAATTTAATAATTAGATTAAAATATAAAATCTAGTTAATTTAGAAATAGAATTATTAATTATAATTAATTATTTTATTTATACTAGATTTTAATAAATTAATTTAAATAAAAATTAAATAAAAATTAAAAAGAATTCTAGATAATTTTATATATTTTAATTATTTAAATTTAATAATTCTATTAATTATTTTTAATTTTAATTATTATTATTTATTTTTTATTTAAAAATTTGAATTAATAAAATAATTAATAATTAAATTAGATTAGATTATTAAAACCTTTTATATTTTTTATTAAATTAATAATTAAATAAAAAATATATATATTTAATTAATTATTAAAATTAATCAATAAATCAAAATTTTTATTTATAAATATTTATAAATATCTGATTCTTTTTAATTTTTATTTAATTTTTATTTAAATTAATTTATTAAAATCTAGTATAAATAAAATAATTAATTATAATTAATAATTCTATTTCTAAATTAACTAGATTTTATATTTTAATCTAATTATTAAATTATAATTAAAATTAGATTAAAATATAATAATTCAATATAATTATTTTAATTTATAATTAATAAATTAATACTTTATCTGGATTAAATATTTATTAATTTTAAATTAAAATATTTATTTAAAGATTCTAATATTTTATTTATTAATTAATAA